>NW_025572754.1:0-42500 GCF_020424385.1 Procambarus clarkii
GTTTGCACTCGTGTGGATTGGTGTACCTACTGTGAGCGGCTGTGTGTGCTAGGGCCTGGGGACGTGTGTTTGCACTCGTGTGGATTGGTGTACCTACTGTGAGCGGCTGTGTGTGCTAGGGCCTGGGGACGTGTGTTTGCACTCGTGTGGATTGGTGTACCTACTGTGAGCGGCTGTGTGTGCTAGGGCCTGGGGACGTGTGTTTGCACTCGTGTGGATTGGTGTACCTACTGTGAGCGGCTGTGTGTGCTAGGGCCTGGGGACGTGTGTTTGCACTCGTGTGGATTGGTGTACCTACTGTGAGCGGCTGTGTGTGCTAGGGCCTGGGGACGTGTGTTTGCACTCGTGTGGATTGGTGTACCTACTGTGAGCGGCTGTGTGTGCTACGTTTGGCCAGGGGACTGTGTGTGTGTGTGTTGCACTCGTGTGGATTGGTGTACCTACTGTGAGCGGCTGTGTGTGCTAGGGCCTGGGGACATGTGTTTGCACTCGTGTGGATTGGTGTACCTACTGTGAGCGGCTGTGTGTGCTAGGGCCTGGGACGTGTGTTTTGCACTCGTGTGGATTGGTGTACCTACTGTGAGTGGCTGTGTGGGCTAGGGCCTGGGACATGTGTTTGCACTCGTGTGGATTGGTGTACCTACTGTGAGCGGCTGTGTGTGCTAGGGCCTGGGGACTAGGGCCTGTGTGTTTGCACTCGTGTGGATTGGTGTACCTACTGTGAGCGGCTGTGTGTGCTAGGGCCTGGGGACGTGTGTTTGCACTCGTGTGGATTGGTGTACCTACTGTGAGCGGCTGTGTGTGCTAGGGCCTGGGGACGTGTGTTTGCACTCGTGTGGATTGGTGTACCTACTGTGAGCGGCTGTGTGTGCTAGGGCCTGGGGACGTGTGTTTGCACTTGTGTGGATTGGTGTACCTACTGTGAGCGGCTGTGTGTGCTAGGGCCTGGGGACGTGTGTTTGCACTTGTGTGGATTGGTGTACCTACTGTGAGCGGCTGTGTGTGCTAGGGCCTGGGGACGTGTGTTTGCACTTGTGTGGATTGGTGTACCTACTGTGAGCGGCTGTGTGTGCTAGGGCCTGGGGACGTGTGTTTGCACTTTGTGTGGATTGGTGTACCTACTGTGAGCGGCTGTGTGTGCTAGGGCCTGGGGACGTGTGTTTTGTGATTGGTGCCTGGTGTGTATGTGCTAGGGCCTGGGGACTGGGTTATACGGTTTATGTTCCTATTGAATAGTGGTTTTGTGCACTGTTTCCAGCGCTGTATCTTCTGATATTCATGTACTGTGGTAACTTTAATTTCATTTGCGTATAATGCATATATATATGTTATTTTATATAATACAGAAAACAAAGAGTATACTCACAGTCTAATTGGTTTCAAACTACCTCCCCCCATACATAATTAAAATTGCTGTCCGGGCAACAATGCACTTTGTTGTCCGCTCTCTTGCTCCATATTGGGATAACAATGGCGGCCAGGTGACCATAATGACAATGTCAACACCCAAAATATCTTGGCCACACCAGAATGGCTCATTGATGGAGTTATTGATAGAACGAAAACACGTCTTCGAGAGAGAGAGGAAAAGAGAGAGAGAGAGAGAGGAAAAGAGAGAGAGAGAGAGAGAGAGAGAGAGAGAGAGAGAGAGAGAGAGAGAGAGAGAGAGAGAGAGAGAGAGAGAGAGAGAGAGAGAGAGAGAGAGAGGAAAATAGAGGAAGAGAGAGAGAGAGAGAGAGAGAGAGAGAGAGAGAGAGAGAGAGAGAGAGAGAGAGAGAGAGAGAGAGAGAGAGAGAGAGAGAGAGAGAGAGAGAGAGAGAGAGAGGAAAAGAGAGGAAGAGAGAGAGAGAGAGATTTCTCCCTTTCTTGCCTCTTGCTCTTCCAGTTATCGTTCTAGTCTGCCTATTTTTTTGTGTTTGAATGCTTTTTCCTTACTCTTCTATATCTCTCTTCTCACTTCTCCTCCTCCTCCTGATTTTCTTTCTCCTCCTCCTGCATGTCCTGCTTCATCACCTGCTGCTCCACCTCCTCCCTCCGCTACTCCTTCCTCAGTAGCAAATATCATATATTCTGACCCCGTATGACCTCAAAAGTACAGAAAATGGTTGGCATCTCCCCCCTCCCCCCCATCAAGCACGACCTTGACCCCTCACAGACAGCTTAATACGTCTTGAAGACGTCTTTAAGACACATCAGCCGCTGACGTTTGACGAACAATGCGTCACAGCTCCGGATATGAAGGGGTCGGATTGACCCTTCAAGTTCCATGCCGACGTCTTCCCAAAGATCTCTGTGAGGTCAAAGGTCAAAGCCAAGAGGTCGAGGAGACTGGTGGGCCGTTTTCCCGCGATATTTGTTAATGGTAGGAGTAGGTTGTAGTAGTAGTAGTAGTAGTAGTAGTAGTAGTAGTAGTAGTAGTAGTAGTAGTAGTAGTAGTAGTAGCAGTAGCAGCAGCAGCAGCAGCAGCAGCAGCAGCAGCAGCAGCAGCAGTAGTAGTAGTAGTAGTAGTAGTAGTAGTAGTAGTAGTAGTAGTAAGAGTAAGTGTACGTCATTTGTTGCCAACGGTCGCCATGGTAACTGTATAAGCGGTGTTGCCAAACGTTCCCATGGTTACTGTACAAGCGCTGTTGCCAAGAATTTATATTTACAAAGTTATACAGCTTCCACAGCTCTTTTATTTTTTTCTACTTCGTTCCGTCGTGTTTGTATGTGAATGTCCAACCTTCTTATTGTCAATAATAATAATTATTAATAAAACAAGACTTTGCAAAAATATTGACGTAATGAAATGTTCAACCAATCAGCAGGTTTTCTTGATGATGTCAATTACACAATAAAATGTTCAATTAATTTCCTGCTTCTTAATTCTATATTTGAACTACTCGGAATATCCAATTATCTCCGGTGATGGCGTGTTGAACCGTTCAGATAGTAAACAGTTTCTTAGACAACTTCAAGACGCTCCGGTCAGTTCTGTGAGGTAAAACAGGTCTTTCCAAACTTGGGAGAATTTTCCCAGAATTGGGTAAAAGGGGTTTTTCTTTGGGGGCAACAACTCTCCTTGGAATGCACATTATAACTTACTGGTCAAGGCGTAGGAGAAACAACCAGTCCTCAGGCTAGGTTCGTGAAAGCGGCAGCCGTCCCTAACATACAGTTTTTCAATTTAATGTAATTGTGTATTAAAAATAGGTTTGTTTTCATATATAGAGTAACATTATTATATACTAAAGGTCTATGTATAGTCAGTCATAGGTTACGTTAGGTGTTTAGGTACTGTTGGCGATTATTTGTATTTGTAGTACGTGGGTGAAGCATTTACAGCGTTGTGGTTCGAACACAAGTCGTCAGTGAAGCCCTTGTTCCGGAAGTGTTCGAACGTCAACAGTTGTGAGTCGTGTGTAAGCAGCCCGTCCTCCAAACAAAGACCCCAAAGTCCATTCCATGCACCCGCCAACCCCCCCCCCCTTATGAATGAATAAGGTTTACACACGACTCACAACTGATGTCGTTCGAACACTTCCGGAACAAGGGCTTCACTGACGACTTGTGTTCGAACCACAACGCTATAAATGCTTCACCCACGTACTACAAATACAAATAATCGCCAACAGAACCTAAACACCTGACCTAATCAATGCCTATATATATGCTCATTATACTTATATAGAAAACAAAATTTATAAGTGAGTAAATTTCAATATTGAATGAACAGCATGTTATAATTGATGAATTCGTCGTTGGGATCGACCGCTGGATGGAATGGACTTAGTTTGAGGACGGGTCACACTCTTACCCCCTCGTCCCATCCCAAATCCTTATCCTGACCCCTTCCAAGTGATATATAGATATAATGGCTTGGCGCTTTTCCCCTGATAATAGGAAATGTACCCCCCTTCCCTTCAATATACACCGGTAATGAGTTGTAAACTTTAGTCTCGGAGTAGTTTGCTGTGTGGGTGGGTATACTGGCGGTGTATCCGTATGTATCACGCTGGCCCAGTGTCATGTATTACCATACATGGCACGTATATGTGTCAGGTATGTATATCACTCTAGACTAGAATGGACTAGAGAATAAGCCACGAATACCGACATTTACCACAGTGACCTTCTACAAGGTGAGACGGTATACATACATACATACGCTATACATACGGTGAGACACTACACATCCTTGTGTGTCGACGCCGGCTCCTTGTATAAGAACCTTAATGTCTAAGCGCTGTCCCGTCGGCTGCTAAAAAACACGGTTTGTCCTCGGTCACTTTTAGGAGTCGAGGACTGAAACCGAAATAGTTTGTTGTTGTTGTGGATAGAAAAGATGTACTCTATGATGTCATTGATAGAAAAGATGTACTCTATGCTTTCATTGATAGAAAAGATGTACTCTATGCTTTCATTGATAGAAAAGATGTACTCTATGATGTCATTGATAGAAAAGATGTACTCTATGCTTTCATTGATAGAAAAGATGGACTCTATGATGTCATTGATAGAAAAGATGTACTCTATGCTTTCATTGATAGAAAAGATGTACTCTATGCTTTCATTGATAGAAAAGATGTACTCTATGATGTCATTGATAGAAAAGATGTACTCTATGCTTTCATTGATAGAAAAGATGTACTCTATGCTTTCATTGATAGAAAAGATGTACTCTATGATGTCATTGATAGAAAAGATGTACTCTATGCTTTCATTGATAGAAAAGATGTACTCTATGATGTCATTGATAGAAAAGATGTACTCTATGCTTTCATTGATAGAAAAGATGTACTCTATGCTTTCATTGATAGAAAAGATGTACTCTATGATGTCATTGATAGAAAAGATGTACTCTATGCTTTCATTGATAGAAAAGATGTACTCTATGCTTTCATTGATAGAAAAGATGTACTCTATGCTTTCATTGATAGAAAAGATGTACTCTATGCTTTCATTGATAGAAAAGATGTACTCTATGCTTTCATTGATAGAAAAGATGTACTCTATGCTGTCATTGATAGAAAAGATGTACTCTATGCTTTCATTGATAGAAAAGATGTACTCTATGTTTTCATTGATAGAAAAGATGTACTCTATGCTTTCATTGATAGAAAAGATGTACTCTATGATGTCATTGATAGAAAAGATGTACTCTATGCTTTCATTGATAGAAAAGATGTACTCTATGTTTTCATTGATAGAAAAGATGTACTCTATGCTTTCATTGAAAGAATTTCCACCAAGAGGTTAGATCAGCTAAGGTATTTAGTTGATATTTTCTCTCACATGAATGCACTTAATCTGCAACTTCAAGGAAAAAAATAGAAAAAGAAAATAGGATTATTGCAAGTGAATAAAATGAAAATAAAACCGCGTTTCCAGGACAGAAAAGAAAGAGACTAAGCAACATGAAATTGCATTCTTGTCTATCCTTTTTTGCTTCTTGGAGAGTGTGGATGGCGCCGCTTGCAGGGAACGACTCAAGGACGACTCAAGGACGACTCAAGAACGACTCAAGAACGACTCAAGAACGACTCAAGGACGACTCAATGACGACTCAAGGACGACTCAAGAACGACTCAAGGACGACTCAAGAACGACTCAAGGACGACTCAAGGACGACTCAAGGACGACTCAAGGACGACTTAAGGACGACTCAAGGACGACTCAAGGACGACTCAAGAACGACTCAAGGACGACTCAAGAACGACTCAAGAACGACTCAAGGACGACTCAAGAACGACTCAAGGACGACTCAAGAACGACTCAAGAACGACTCAAGGACGACTCAAGAACGACTCAAGGACGACTCAAGAACGACTCAAGAACGACTCAAGAACGACTCAAGAACGACTCAAAAACGACTCAAGAACGACTCAAGGACGACTCAATGACGACTCAAGAACGACTCAAGAACGACTCAAGAACGACTCAAAAACGACTCAAGAACGACTCAAGGACGACTCAAGAACGACTCAAGGACGACTCAAGGACGACTCAAGAACGACTCAAGGACGACTCAAGAACGACTTAAGGACGACTCAAGGACGACTCAAGAACGACTCAAGGACGACTCAAGAACGACTCAAGAACGACTCAAGGACGACTCAAGAACGACTCAAGGACGACTCAAGAACGACTCAAGAACGACTCAAGGACGACTCAAGGACGACTTAAGGACGACTCAAGAACGATTCAAGGACGACTCAAGAACGACTTAAGGACGACTCAAGAACGACTCAAGGACGACTCAAGAACGACTCAAGAACGACTCAAGAACGACTCAAGAACGACTCAAGGACGACTCAAGGACGACTCAAGGACGACTCAAGAACGATTCAAGGACGACTCAAGAACGACTTAAGGACGACTCAAGAACGACTCAAGGACGACTCAAGAACGACTCAAGAACGACTCAAGGACGACTCAAGAACGATTCAAGGACGACTCAAGAACGACTCAAGGACGACTCAAGAACGACTCAAGAACGACTCAAGGACGACTCAAGAACGATTCAAGGACGACTCAAGAATGACTTAAGGACGACTCAAGAACGACTCAAGAACGACTCAAGAACGACTCAAGGACGACTCAAGAACGACTCAAGGACGACTCAAGGACGACTCAAGGACGACTCAAGAACGACTCAAGAACGACTCAAGAACGACTCAAGGACGACTCAAGAACGATTCAAGGACGACTCAAGAATGACTTAAGGACGACTCAAGAACGACTCAAGAACGACTCAAGGACGACTCAAGAACGACTCAAGGACGACTCAAGAACGACTCAAGAACGACTCAAGGACGACTCAAGAACGACTCAAGGACGACTCAAGAACGACTCAAGAACGACTAAAGGACGACTCAAGGACGACTCAAGAACGACTCAAGGACGACTCAAGGACGACTCAAGAACGACTTAAGGACGACTCAAGGACGACTCAAGAACGACTCAAGAACGACTCAAGAACTGCTTAAGAACGACGCAATCACTCAACTCAAACTATTCCATCGTGGCGAGGAATATACTCGTCTTAACTATAAAAGATATATACACTATATAAAAGTATAAAACTATATAGAAGGTCGGTCGATTGATCTTATCTTAAGATCTTCTTCTTGAGGTTATCTTGAGATGATTTCGGGGCTTTAGTGACCCCGCGGCCCGGTCCTAGACCAGGCCTCTACCACCGGGAAACAGCCCGTGACAACTGACTAACACCCAGGTACCTATTTTACTGCTAGGTAACAGGGGCATAGGGTGAAAGAAACTTTTGCCCATTGTTTCTAGCCGGCACCCGGGATCAAACCCAGGACCACAGGATCACAAGTCCAGCGTGCTGTCCGCTCGGCCGACCTGCTCCCTGATCAGCGAATTGAACACCCAATTATGTGTAACTTGACTGAACTTGACTGAACTTGACTGAGGTCACCAGATGAGTGTTAATGGCTTTGCAGGGTGTATGATCGAGAGTAAGGTCAAGCGCTCAAAAATTTTAAAAAGAAAAGGTTAGGTCAAACACTTGAAGTTAAAAAAAAAGGCCGTGATGAATATCCTGGGGGTAGTTGGGGGGGGGGGCTTTGATGAATCGTCGTTAATGAGTTAGAAGAGTGACATTTCTCTCATGAGCCGAACATGAGAGAAATGTCACTCTTGAATGAATGAATGAATGAAATGAATGAAATGAATGGAATGAAACATTCATCGCGAACAATTATCAAATTAATTTTGTGGTTCCTAAAATAAAATATTTAACATTTAAAATTCAATATTGGGTTAAAAAAAAAAGGCGTCTTTTGATAAGGTGTTTTGGGTTGGGTAATGAAGCGGAACAAGTTTGGGAAGCCGTAACCTGAATGATCCCACAGTGAATTATTGAACCTTTTTGACCCTAATTAATGAGATAACTTTTGATGACTTGATGATTACGTAATGACTCGACCAGCCAATCAGCTTTCATCTCTAGGGTGAATGATGACTTCATTAAAACTTTAAGACATTCAGTACTTTCCTTAGGAAATATCTAATTATTTTTTAAAGTTTAGAAGTCATCGAGGCTTAATTACGTTTATAATGACTACATGATAATGATAATGATGATAATACCAGTAATTGTAATGATGAAGACACCAAGAAGAAGTGAGATGTAATCAGTGAACCATCATCTCAAAGGATTCATCAGTGAAACCTTTGGATTAATGGATAAAGATTGTTATCCATCCCAGAATAATATATCCTGGAAATATGCCAGCTGTAACGGTCATATCAGCTTACCTGCAGGTTCTCTGAGGTGCAGGGAATCTTTTGAAGTATGAGGCTTCCAAAATGGTTGCTTATTTGGGGATAAATTTGCATTTGTAAAGTTGCAGGGAAGTGGGAAAGTCGCGCCCTGGGTACAACAAAATGGCGCTCCCTGGCCTGCAAATCCACCATTTTGTATACGGCGCCCGCCGGTCGGTGATTGGCTGGCTGAGGTCACATGATTTCACTGACCAATCAGAACACGTTTCTGGGTCTGTGACGTAACCGGGAGACCTAGCCCGCCGCCTGCAGAGCGCCAGGCGCTCAGAGATACTTCGCGCTTCGTTGAGAGCGGACGAGCGCCGATTGAGCTCTCGAGTTCCGAGGTCTAGGAGCCTCCATCCAGCGGTGTAAGGGCGCCGTGGACTGTGAGCTGATTAGTCTTGGAGAAGTAGAGAGAGTTACTACGGCTGGAGGAGTGAGTGACTCGCCGTCAGTGGAACTCCACAGCATTCAGAGCTGTTGTGATTGGATCACGCCCACTAGGAACTCAGAAGGGAGGAGATGCATCCTGATCCTTGAGTGTGGTCTAGGTGAAGGAGTGCTCGAGGGCACGACGTGTGCAGTGACGACTGGACGAGCCAACGCCCAGGAACTTCACCCAGGGAATGAGCACGGAGCTGACGAGGATCTTCACGACGCCTATGGAACGTTGAGGAACGACGTGAGGAACGGAGTATCCAGCGAACGGCGACTGGAGCCTATAGGCGTCTGAGGACAGGATATGTTAAGGTAGATCATTTTTCCCTCCCATATTTCCCTTGGTTGTTAGGCAAGATAGGTCTATTGTGATGCATAGGCATTTATTAGAGTGCATATAAGTCATAGGAGTAGATTAGGCTGTGGGACAGCACGTATATATATCATCCTACTGATTGGTGAACACAGCGTGTGGTAGGCTCGTGAAGGACTGAGGCACGACGCTGAAGGAGCCGCCCCAGTAAGGGGGGGCGGTGACCCCTTTAATTCATCAACTGATGTGAGCTGCCGGATGCCACCAGAGGAGTGCTGCTGTCACCATTATTATAATTATCTCCATAAGTCCATACATGTATCTCGTGTGTTGTAGTTTGAGTAAACTTTTTATTATTTTATCACTGCTTTTGGTGTACCCTCCATCTCGTTGAGCTTTGTGATAAATGACATATGATTATACTGTACTGTTACTGACATGACATAGAGAGAGACCCTGTGTTGGCAACACGACACTAGACTTCAACACTGGTACTGGCATTCCCTAGAGAGTGACCCTGAGATGGCAACACGACTGTACATTTGAATTCTAGTACTGGCAGCACATAGTACAGTCCTAGGCTGCTGTAAATATATTACATTCGAACTCACGGCGTTGCTGGGACGCTGAGAGAATTACCCAGCTGGCGACCAGAAGATAAGAGGAGGAAGTGAGACTACGGCCGGAAGTCCGGCAAATTCTCTGCGTGCATAGATAAGCAGGCCCGCTGGGGGGAGTCACATGCTGCAGGATTGAGCTTAGCAGTGTAGGCTGGGCCTTCTCCTCTCCCCTTTGGGTCTAAGGTCAAATAGTAGTGGCCGGTCTTGAGACATGACTAGGAGAGCTCCTTGGGGGTGATGTGTGATACCCTAGTGGAGGCGGCGAAGTCCCACGGCGTGAAGTTATAGGATCAGTAGCACCATCCTCCGCTGTTTTAACTGTAACATCATGTAACACAAGGCCAAGGTGAGCGGCGCGTGACATTATCCTAGAATAACTACCTTAATCCTAATTCCCAGAATTAGATCGCTATCCTTCCCCAGGATAACCATTTTATCGCGGGGAGAATTAGACGGTGAGGTAAGGTACTGTCGCCTCAGACAAAACCACCCCCCAGACGTCTGTCTCCCGGAACAACGAAATAGACAGTCCTGTCAATAGGCTGAGCCCCCCCCCCCAACCCCGTCAAAAAAAGTACTGGTACATAGAACCTGTCAATTACTATTTTAAGAGGGTTGAAAATGAATGACAATTTACTCTTCAAGAAATATTTGAGAAATATTGCAGCCAAATGCACTAGGAAATTATCATGTCTACGAGGGGGGTAGGGGGTGGGGGGGGGGGGGGGGGGGATCTACGAAGTAGATGCTGAGAGATGTGGGCCAATCTACAGCACCCAAATTAGATCTCTACTGGAGCTCCCGCCACTAATTTAGAATTCCTGTGAGAGGTAAAGTTAATGTTCTTGGCCCCCAGTACCGTGCACGCCAGAGGCTTGCTACCATAGGAAGGATGTGGCTACCATCCCTTCTGTGGCTACCACAGAAGGGATTTGGCTGGTCTGCGTGTGTGTTAAACAGAAGGGATGTGGCTGGTCTGAGTGTGTGTTCCACAGAAGGGATGTGTCTGGTCTGTGTGTGTGTGTGTGTGTTCCACAGAAGGGATTTGTGTGTGTGTGTGTGTGTGTGTGTTCCACAGAAGGGATGTGTCTGGTCTGTGTGTGTGTGTGTGTGTTCCACAGAAGGGATTTGTGTGTGTGTGTGTGTGTTCCACAGAAGGGATGTGTCTGGTCTGTGTGTGTGTGTGTGTGTTCCACAGAAGGGATGTGTCTGGTCTGAGTGTGTGTGTTCCACAGAAGGGATGTGGCTGGTCTGTGTGTGTGTTCCACAGAAGGGATGTGGCAAGTATGTGGAGCTCCACATAAATTGCACACAACAGCACAACATAAAGCAACACATCACAACATTGGTACACTATACAACACAACACTGCAGATCACAACACAGGACATAACAACACAGGACATAACAACACAGGACATCACAACACTGGACATCACAACACATCACAACACTGGACATCACAACACAGGACATCACAACACTGGACATCACAACACAGGACATCACAACACTGGACATCACAACACTGGACATCACAACACAGGACATCACAACACTGGACATCACAACACTGGACATCACAACACTGGACATCACAACACTGGACATCACAACACTGGACATCACAACTCTGCACATCACAACACTGGACATCACAACCCTGGACATCACAACACTGGACATCACAACACTGGACATCACAACCCTGCACATCACAACACTGGACATCACAACCCTGGACATCACAACACTGGACATCACAACACTGGACATCACAACACTAGACAACACAACACTGGACATCACAACACTGGACATCACAACCCTGCACATCACAACACTGGACATCACAACCCTGCACATCACAACACATCACAACCCTGCACATCACAACACATCACAACCCTGCACATCACAACACATCACAACCCTGCACATCACAACACATCACAATACTAGACATCACAACCCTGCACATCACAACACATCACAACCCTGCACATCACAACACATCACAACCCTGCACATCACAACACATCAGAACACTGGACATCACAACCCTGCACAACACAACACATCACAACCCTGCACATCACAACACATCACAACCCTGCACATCACAACACATCACAACACTGGACATCACAACCCTGCACATCACAACACATCACAACACTGGACATCACAACCCTGCACATCACAACACATCATAACCCTGCACATCACAACACATCACAACACTGGACATCACAACCCTGCACAACACAACACATCACAACACTGGACAACACAACCCTGCACAACACAACACATCACAACCCTGCACATCACAACACTGGACAACACATCACAACCCTGCACATCACAACACATCACAACACATCACAACCCTGCACAACACAACACATCACAACACACAAACCACGACCCATCGGCTCTTCGCTGGGTTGTGATCGACTTTTAATATAGTTACCAAGTGTTTTTTACCGTCAATTTTGTTGAGTGTTCAGAGGTAAGGGTGAAGAGGGTGGGGGGTGTAGTGGGGGTTGTGGAGGGTGTATGGGGTGTAAGGGGGAGGGAGGGGGGTGTAGTGGGGGTTGTAGAGGGTGTATGGGGTGTAAGGGGGAGGGAGGGGATGAGGGAGGGGGGTGTAGTGGGGGTTGTGGAGGGTGTATGGGGTGTAAGGGGGAGGGAGGGGATGAGGGAGGGGGGGTGTAGTGGGGGTTGTGGAGGGTGTAAGGGGGAGGGAGGGGATGAGGGAAGGGGGGGCAGAGGAGAGGGAGGAAGGGTCGGGGGGGAGAAGGGAGACGGAAGGTAATAGTGTAGAGGGAGAGACATGAAGTGTAAGCAATCTTGAGATGGTTATCTTGAGATGATTTCGGGGATTTAGTGTCCCCGCGGCCCGGTCCTCAACCAGGCCTCCACCCCCAGGAAGCAGCCCGTGACAGCTGACTAACACCCAGGTACCCATTTTACTGCTAGGTAACAGGGGCATAGGGTGAAAGAAACTCTGCCCATTGTTTCTCGCCGGCGCCCGGGATCGAACCCGGGACCACAGGATCACAAGTCCAGTGTGCTGTCCGCTCGGCCGACCGGCTCCCTGGAGCCACAAACTCTGTCCTATCAAAATAATAATAATAATAATAATAATAATAATAATAATAATAATAATAATAATAATAATAATAATAATAATAATAATAATAATGATAATTAGTTAACCGGAGACCAGCATAAATAATATTGCCACCAAAGCTCACCAAATTAGCTGTCACAAATGCTCAATTAACTCCTAATTTTGAATTCAAAAAAGCCAAATCATTTATTTATGTAAATAAAGGCCTAATTAGCCAGTAATTAGAAGCACACCATAGGTAATGTTTACATTGAAGTGTAAGTAAACACAACGCTATTTACCTGGATAATACAAGATAAACATTTAACAGTGACCTTCTCTCTCTTTTCAGTTGGTTTCGACCACTTCCAAGTTCTTCGAGCGATTGGGAAGGGCAGTTTCGGAAAGGTACGTTCAGTAGCGTCTGTGTTAACTACGTTTGTAGAGGGGGGGGAGGGGTGGGGGGGGGTACTTACCTATCACAGATTACCTATCAGAGTCTTTGGGAGGTGAGGTCTAGCTCTTTAGGCCCAACTTAATAGCCTTGTTGCACTTATTGTATTATAATTGATGTATCCTAATGTTCGCAATTGCTTCTCCATTCTGGCTTTATAGTTGTGGATGGAGGTGGTTTCTATGACTTGTTCTTTGAGTGCATTCCACTTGACCAACAGTACCGGGTACGAGTATTTCCTGGCATTCCTTCGACTCATTTGTGTTTTCATCTTCCACTTAAATCCTCTCGACCAACTTTCACTCAATTTATAGAGATTGTTGTTTGTCCCCCTTGTTTATTTCCTTATTATCTTGTATGTTGTGATCATATCTCCTCTGTTTCTTCTATTCTCTTGGGTTGTGAGATCTAGCTCCAATATTCTGTCCTCATAGCTTAACCCTCTTATCTCTGGCACCATTCTTGCCGAAAAGCTCTGAACTTCACCAGTTTTGTCGTTATGCTTCACAAGGTACGGATTCCATGCCCGTGCTGCATATTCCAGTATTGGTCTAACATATGCTGTGTAGATTGATTTAAAGGAGACCTGATTTAGGTTTCTAAATGATGTTCTAATGTTTGCCAGCGTCTCACATGCTGCCGATGTCATCCTGTTTGTGTGTGCCCCCCTGGTGTTAGTGTTGGAATTCTACCCACTCCCAAATCTCCCAAATCAATTACTGTAGCTGTCATTCCCTTATTGTGTAGATGTCTCCTGGTCGGAGGTAGATGGAGGCCTGGTCGACGACCGGGCCGCGGGGACGCTAAGCCCCGGAAGCACCTCAAGGTAACCTCAAGGTGGTCCTCTTGCTTCCCTTTCTCCTCATCATTACCTTACAAGTGTCGAGACTGTCACCCAGTGACAGGTGTAGTGACAACATGGAGTGTTGCTGTCACGCGTGTTATCAACACACAGCTCCAACAGCCAGCTGGTTGACGAGACACCCCGTGAAGTAAGGCAGGTCCTGGCCAAGACTGAACACTTTTGAGATTGAGATATATACAAGAGTTGTTACATTCTTGTACAGCCACTAGTACGCGTAGCGTTTCGGGCAGGTCCCTGGAATACGATCCCCGCCGCGAAGAATCGTTTTTTCATCCAAGTACACATTTTACTGTTGAGTTAAACAGAGGCTACAGTTAAGGAATTGCGCCCAGTAAATCCTCCCCGGCCAGGATACGAACCCATGATATAGCGCTCGCGGAACGCCAGGCGAGTGTCTTACCACTACACGACGGAGACACTCTAACTGATATACGTCGAAGAGGTCAATACAATGAAGGTGAACGATCATTCTACCTGTGATGGAACAGCCAGCACTCCATAAGTGGTTCCACGTCTTTAGAGCTCCTCTACAAGAACATCTTTATCAACGAACAAACCCACAAGGGCCATGACGAGGATTCGTACCTGCGTCCGGGAGCATCCCAGACACTGCCTTAATCGACTGAGCTACGACAGGGTCACGGCCCTTGTGGATTTGCTCATTTGATGCATCACGTTAGTGTGATCTCTGTGTGTGATCTTTATCAACGGCTCCACAAAACCGTAGAAAGTGTCCAGGAAGACATCAAAGACTCTTCGCGAAGGCTGTCAGACGATGCAGTTAACAGCTGAGCGAGAAGACTCACAAACCTGCTCATGAAAAAGGTTTGTATACTTGAGAAGATCAAGTATACACACCTTGAGAAGATCAAGTATACACACCTTGAGAAGATCATGTATACACACCTTGAGAAGATCATGTATACACACCTTGAGAAGATCAAGTATACACACCTTGAGACGATCAAGTATACACACCTTGAGAAGGTCAAGTATACACACCTTGAGAAGATCAAGTATACACACCTTGAGGAGGTTTGTATATAAACCTTCTCAAGGTGTATATACTTGACCTCACCAGTGATGGTCCCAATATACAAAAAGGGCGACAGACAAGAGGCACGGAACTACAGGCCAGTGTCCTTAACTTGTATACCATGCAAGGTGATGGAGAAGATCGTGAGAAAAAACCTGGTAACACATCTGGAGAGAAGGGACTTCGTGACAAATCGCCAACATGGGTTCAGGGAGGGTAAATCTTGCCTGACTGGCTTAATAGAATTCTACGGCCAGGTGACAAAGATTAAGCAAGAAAGAGAGGGCTGGGCGGATTGCATTTTTTGGACTGTCGGAAAGTCTTTGACACAATACCCCATAAGAGGCTGGGACATAAGCTGGAGAGACAGGCAGGTGTAGCTGGTAAGGTGCTCCAGTGGATAAGGGAGTACCTGAGCAATAGGAACCAGAGAGTTACAGTGAGGGGTGAGACCTCAGAGTGGCGTGAAGTCACCAGTGGAGTCCCACAGGGCTCTGTACTCAGTCCTATCCTGTTTCTGATATACGTAAATGATCTCCCGGAGGGTATAGACTCATTCCTCTCAATGTTTGCTGGCGACGCCAAAATTATGAGAAGGATTAAGACAGAGGAGGACAGCTTGAGGCTTCAAGAAGACCTGGACAAGCTGCAGGAATGATCGAACAAGTGGTTGTTAGAGTTTAACCCAAGCAAATGCAATGTAATGAAGATAGATGTAGGGAGCAGGAGACCAGATACAAGGTATCGTTTGGGAGATGAAATACTTCAAGAGTCAGAGAAAGAGAAAGACTTAGGGTTGATATCACGCCAGACCTGTTCCCTGAAGCTCATATCAAGAGGATAACATCAGCAGCATATGCCAGGTTGGCTAACATAAGAACGGCCTTTAGAAACTTGTGTAAGGAATCTTTCAGAACTTTGTATACCACATATGTCAGACCAATCCTGGAGTATGCGGCCCCAGCATGGAGTCCATATCTAGTCAAGCATAAGACTAAACTGGAAAAGGTTCAAAGGTTTGCCACCAGACTAGTACCCGAACTGAAGGGTATGAGCTACGAGGAGAGACTACGGGAATTAAACCTCACGTCACTGGGAGACAGAAGAGTTAGAGGGGACATGATCACCACATACAAGATTCTCAGAGGAATTGATAGGGTAGATAAAGACAGATTATTTACCACAAGGGGCACACGCACTAGGGGACACAGGTGGAAATTGAGTGCCCAAATGAGCCATAGAGACGTTAGAAAGATTTTTTTCAGTGTCAGAGTAGTAGACAAATGGAATGCATTAGGAAGTGATGTGGTGGAGGCTGACTCCATACACAGCTTCAAGTGTAGATATGATAGAGCCCAGTAGGCTCAGGAACCTGTACACCAGTTGATTGACAGTTGAGAGGCGGGACCAAAGAGCCAGAGCTCAACCCCCGCAAGCACAACTAGGTGAGTAAAGACTTCCTGTTGGCAGTCCTTAATTCCTCCTTGGGCACCCGCCTGGACCATCGGACCCTAAGTATTGGTGTTGCTCTGCGCCTTGCCGCCCCTATCTCCACCGAGCACCGGTGTATTTGCGGCCATGCACGGGCAGACCAATACGGCAGCCATGGTTTCATCTGTCGTAAGACACAGGGAAAGATTGCCAGACATGAAGCAGTCAATGACATCATCAAGAGAAGTTTGGCTTCAGCTGGGTGTCCAGCACAAAGGGAACCTCAGTTGTGCAGACCTGACAACAGTCACAAAGGCCCAGACGGAGTCACCCTGCAGCCGTGGAGGGAAGGTAAACAGGTCGTGTGGGACTACACCTGTGCATCTACATTGACTGATACCTATCTACCTTACAGCACAGCTGAGGGAGGCGGGGCAGCCACCTTCAGGGAGACCCAGACAACCAACAAGTACAGGGACCTAGAACGTTGTTACAGGTTCGTGCTTGTAGGCTGCGTCTGGTACAGCTCTCGTGTCAGACCAACAACGTGCGATTTGAACTACAGTAGGGGTACAGTAGGTTGTATACATATAAACAAACAGGGCTGTTAAGGAACACGCATTATAAACATTTTATGTCATAATGAAAGTTAACTTTATCCATGTCTTCGCAAGTGCTGTCGAGGTTTCGGAACATTCAACAATGAAACCGGGTAGGCTGGCCTGTTGTAATGAATTACTTAGTGCACCAAGTATACATACATGAACAAGAATAAGGCAGGTTGATTTGAAGCCTCACCCCTCACTTTGTTACGGTAATAGTGTGGAGTACCAGACGCATATACCAGCGTATGTACATCAGTACATAATCCTGGTGTACTATACCTGTCTTGTACTAATCCTAAGCTGTAGCGCAATTTTCATGAAGTCTGAAATGAAATCGCGAGTTTATTTTCCGTAGAGTTTCCGCCACATCTTCATGGTTCACTCGGAAATAATAAACCCAATTCATTCAGGTTGCACTGATGAAAATAGCGAGTAGTTAAGAGGGGGCAGGGGGAAGATGAGGGGAGAAGGGGTGGCAGAAGGGGAAGAGGGGGAGAGGGGAGGGGAGGAAAGAGCGGAGTGGGCAAGGGAAGTGGGGGGGAGAAGAGACACAGACCCGGACACCACCGGGTCCCCTTTTATATACAGATATAGATGTAAATGAACATGACTTATTGGAGGCTGGAGGCTAAACAGGGAGGAAAGTGAGGGGAAAGAAGGGAGATGGGGACGAGGGGGTGGGTGAGGAGGAAGAGGGAAATAGGGTGGGAGAGAAGAAGGGTAGAGAGGGAGAATGTGGGGAAAAAGAGAGAGAGAGCGAGAGAGAGACAGAGAAATTGGTACAATAACCAAAAGCTCATTTATAATGATATAAGTTAGATTGGTCTGAAAGTTGCCGAGGTCTGAAATGAGAAAATACGGGGCAGAGAGAGAGAGAGAGAGAGAGAGAGAGAGAGAGAGAGAGAGAGAGAGAGAGAGAGAGAGAGAGAGAGAAAAAAGAGAGAAAGAAACAATGAATTACTGAATAACCCCCCTCCCCCCCTCCCAAGGACACCCCTCCTCTATCCCTCCCCCCCAAAAAAAAACCCACACCCCCACCCCAAGCAGGCAAGGGTGCTTTGTTCCCTCAAACCAGATATATTGATATTGTCGCCATTGTTTACATCCGGCTTGAGCCCGACACACACATATGAACTGGCAGCCCTATTGGTTCAAAGGCCGGCTCTAATATAGGCTTATTGGACGACCCGCTGTCTCTCTGTCACGTACCGGGCTGGCTTGGTGCAGGCCGGATGGTGCACAATGGTAAAGTGGTACAATGGTACAGTGGTACAGTGGTACAGTGGTACATTATTGCAACTGTAGTTTATGAGCAGACTCAGAGGCCCAAAAGAAGGCACTAGCAAAATAACTCCAAAAACCAGTCTCCACACTCCCCAACTCTCTCCCACACTCTCCCACACTCTCCCACACTCCCCCACACTCCCCCACACTCTCCCACACTCCCCCACACTCTCCCACACTCTCCCACACTCTCCCACACTCCCCCACACTCTCCCACACTCTCCCACACTCTCCCACACTCTCCCACACTCTCCCACACTCTCCCACACTCTCCCACACTCTCCCACACTCCCCCACACTCTCCACACTCCCCCACACTCTCCCACACTCTCCCACACTCTCCCACACTCTCCCACACTCCCCCACACTCTCCCACACTCTCCCACACTCTCCCACACTCTCCCACACTCTCCCACACTCTCCCACACTCTCCCACACTCTCCCACACTCTCCCACACTCTCCCACACTCTCCCACACTCCCCCCACACTCTCCCACACTCTCCCACACTCTCCCACACTCTCCCACACTCTCCCACACTCCCCCACACTCTCCCACACTCTCCCACACTCTCCCACACTCTCCCACACTCTCCCACACTCTCCCACTCTCCCACACTCTCCCACACTCTCCCACACTCTCCCACACTCTCCCACACTCTCCCACACTCCCCCACACTCTCCCACACTCTCCCACACTCCCCCACACTCTCCCACACTCTCCCACACTCTCCCACACTCTCCCACACTCTCCCACACTCTCCCACACTCTCCCACACTCTCCCCACTCTCCCACACTCTCCCACACTCTCCCACACTCTCCCACACTCCCCCACACTCTCCCACACTCTCCCACACTCTCCCACACTCTCCCACACTCTCCCACACTCTCCCACACTCTCCCACACTCTCCCACACTCCCCCACACTCTCCCACACTCCCCCACACTCTCCCACACTCTCCCACACTCTCCCACACTCTCCCACACTCTCTCCCCACACTCTCCCACACTCTCCCACACTCCCCCACACTCTCCCACACTCCCCCACACTCTCCCACACTCTCCCACACTCCCCCACACTCTCCCACACTCCCCCACACTCCCCACACTCTCCCACACTCTCCCACACTCTCCCACACTCCCCCACACTCTCCCACACTCTCCCACACTCCCCACACTCTCCCACACTCCCCCACACTCTCCCACACTCTCCCACACTCCCCCACACTCCCCCACACTCTCCAACACTCCCCCACACTCCCCCACACTCTCCCACACTCCCCCACACTCTCCCACACTCTCCCACACTCCCCCACACTCTCCCACACTCTCCCACACTCCCCCACACTCTCCCACACTCCCCCACACTCCCCCACACTCCCCCACACTCCCCACACTCCCCCACACTCCCCCACACTCCCCACACTCTCCCCCACACTCCCCCCACACTCTCCCACACTCCCCCACACTCCCCCACACTCTCCCACACTCTCCCACACTCCCCCACACTCTCCCACACTCTCCCACACTCTCCCACACTCTCCCACACTCTCCCACACTCTCCCACACTCCCCCACACTCTCCCCACACTCTCCCACACTCTCCCACACTCTCCCACACTCTCCCACACTCTCCCACACTCTCCCACACTCTCCCACACTCTCCCACACTCCCCACACTCTCCCACACTCTCCCACACTCTCCCACACTCTCCCACACTCTCCCCACACTCTCCCCCACACTCCCCCACACTCTCCCACACTCTCCCCCACTCCCCCACACTCTCCCACACTCCCCCACACTCTCCCACACTCTCCCACACTCCCCCACACTCTCCCACACTCTCCCACACTCTCCCACACTCTCCCACACTCCCCCACACTCTCCCACACTCTCCCACACTCTCCCACACTCTCCCACACTCTCCCACACTCTCCCACACTCTCCCACACTCTCCCACACTCTCCCACACTCTCCCCACACTCTCCCACACTCTCCCACACTCCCCCACACTCTCCCACACTCCCCCACACTCTCCCACACTCCCCCACACTCTCCCACACTCCCCCACACTCTCCCACACTCTCCCACACTCTCCCACACTCTCCCACACTCTCCCACACTCTCCCACACTCTCCCACACTCTCCCACACTCCCCCACACTCTCCCACACTCCCCCACAGACCGATCAACAACTTACTTAACACTTCTCAAGATTACTTCTAGGTACTTTAAATCTAAGCGCCGCCTCCAACATATCCACCAATCCCGAGAGTTCCGCTGACAACATGCCAGCCAATCACGTCACCTCCCGCCCCTCAACAAGCCACCCAATCACGACGCCTCATCAGTCAGTCTGGAGGTGGGCGTTCTTCAGCTGGGTTCTTGGGCACTGTGGTCCGGTGCCCAGACCGAGGCTTGGGCACTGTGGTCCGGTGCCCAGACCGAGGCTTGGGCACTGTGGACCGGTGCCCAGACCGAGGCTTGGGCACTGTGGTCCGGTGCCCAGACCGAGGCTTGGGCACTGTGGTCCGGTGCCCAGACCGAGGCTTGGGCACTGTGGTCCGGTGCCCAGACCGAGGCTTGGGCACTGTGGTCCGGTGCCCAGACCGAGGCTTGGGCACTGTGGACCGGTGCCCAGACCGAGGCTATTCCCATCAAGGCCATGACCTGGTCCTTGAGGGCTGGCCCTTGAGGGATGGTCCTTGAGGCCTGGCCCTTGAGGGCTGGCACTCCAGGACTTCACAAATGAATTTACAACTTGAGGAGGAGAGAACTGGCCCGCCTGCCCGCCTCTCTATGCAACAAAGATAATTGAAGTATACCGGTATACTAATGGCCTAGGGGGGTGTACACTGGTATACTAGGGGCAGACAAGGTACAGTGGTACACTAAGGAAATCTATCCTTAGTGTTATACTATTTCCACATATACATATATATATATATATATATATATATATATATATATATATATATATATATATATATATATATATATATATATATATATATATATATATATATATATATATATATATATATATATATTTCAATACTATTTCAACAATAATAATAAACAAAAGAAATCCAAAACAAAGAATAAAATTATATATTAGTGCAATAGAGCAGTGATATAACGGGGGGTATAATTACTCACAGAGGACAAGGAGACCGTGGCTTGTTGGGCAGTTGTTCTGAATTACACTTGGAGAGTTCCAGGGTTCGACGTTCGAATTGTTTGATTGAGTTAGAGGTCAGAGAGAGAGCGAGAGAGAGAGAGAGAGAGAGAGAGAGAGAGAGAGAGAGAGAGAGAGAGAGAGAGAGAGAGAGAGAGAGAGAGAGAGAGAGGAGAGAGAGAGAGAGAGAGAGAGAGAGAGAGAGAGAGAGAGAGAGAGAGAGAGAGAGAGAGAGAGAGAGAGAGAGAGAGAGAGAGAGAGAGATAATACTAATAATAATAATAAAAAGCATTCATCTGGCTACAAGCACTGTGGGTCAATACTATTTCACAGCCCCAATATAGACTTATAGCACAGTATATAGTGACCACTGATCTGGGAATCCAGTCTAACCTAAAGTTAGACTCAGGACTGGATTTCCAACCACTCAAACTCGATCCAAACCTCTTCAGCACTCCAGACTAACACCCTCCCCCCAACCCCTGGACAGATGTAGATAGATAAGGTAGATAAGGTAGATAGATTCTCCTCCCCCACACCCCCTCTACCATTTGACATCATTTGGAATCTCTCTATAGATAGATTAGATAGATAGATAGATAGATATATAACGGAAATAGACCCTTTTTTAAAGCTTGCATGAACCTAAATAAGGAAAAGTGCCAAACTGGCTCTGGCGAGGGTTGACAGAGCAGACGGAGACCTCGTCAACAATTCCAACATTTTGTTGACGTTTGACATGTTGTGCAAAATGTTGCTCTGACAACTTCAATCACTGAAGCTGAAAAATATCCATGAAAAGGTTCTGCAACGGTTGGGGGTACCCGCCCCCCCCACACACACCTACCTTCCCCCCCGCCCCAAACCTACCTACCCCCCCTACACACCTACCTTCCCTCCTCCTCCCTAATACCCCCCATCATCCCTCTACATCCCTCTCTTACACTCCCTACCCTTCCCTCCCCACACACACCCGTAGTGACACTCTGTCTCTCTCTCTCTCTCCCTCTCCCACAGGTGTGTACCTACACTCCATCACCCCCCCACACACCAGCACTGACCCCTCTCTCTCTCCCCTACAGGTGTGCATCGTGCAGAAGCAGGACACCAAGCAGATGTTCGCGATGAAATACATGAACAAGAGCCAGTGTGAGGCGCGAGACGCTCTCAGCAACGTCTTCAGGGAGATAGAGATCTTGGCGTCGCTCAAGCATCCCTTCCTCGTCAACCTGTGGTTCAGCTTCCAAGGTGGGGTGGGGTGGGGGGTGGGGGGGAGGAGGGGGGGAGGGGGTGGGAGGGGGGAGGAGAGAGGGTGGGGGGGGGAGGGAATTATCAGGGAAAAACCGCCAAGCAAATACGACTATATAGCACTGGGAAGGGGGTCAGGATAAGGATTAGGGATGGGACGGCGGGAAAGGAATGGTGCCCAACCATTTGCCCGGTCGGGGATTGAACGCCGACCTGCATGAAGCGTTAAGGGGGGGTTGGGGAAGTTAATAATGCAAAAGCTATTCAGAAGAGTCAGGACAGAGACACCGACTCTCGACACACTCTAAAACTAGTCTCAAAATGGTTGCTAGAGTTTAACCCAGCCAAATGCAAAGTTATGAGTACCGGAGCAGGAGTGGGAAGACCAGCACAGCAGTATAGGATGAAGGGAAGACAGATTCTTCAAATCACAGGAAAAAGGTTATCATGTATAACCAAACTCAATTACGGGCTCACCATAGCCCGTGCTACATGGACACCTCGTCCTGAGTAGCTAAATCTTTAACAACAACAACAGATTCTACAATCAGAAGAGGAGAAACAGCTGGGAGTGGACATAACCCCAAATGTGACGCCAGAAGCCCCACAGCAACAGAATAACAACAGCTGTGAATGGCATCCTGGCCAACATCTGTGTATCCTTCAGTGGGATCGAACTGTAGGAGGTGAGGCTCGAGGCACGTGGAGGAGGATAGGAGGAGGCAACAGCCGCACTGAACGAGGCCCTTCCAAAAGTCTCCACCTCTCCACCTTCCACCAATGAACCACCTTAGTTATGGCCAGCAAGTCACGTGGTCTATCTTGAGGGTTATCTTGAGATGATTTCGGGGCTTTTTAGTGTCCCCGCGGCCCGGTCCTCGACCAGGCCTCCACCCTCAGGAAGCAGCCCGTGACAGCTGACTAACTCCCAGGTACCTATTTTACTGCTAGGTAACAGGGGCATAGGGTGATAGAAACTCTGCCCATTGTTTCTCGCCGGCGCCTGGGATCGAACCCAGGACCACAGGATCACAAGTCCAGCGTGCTGTCCGCTCAGCCGACCGGCTCCCTGGCAGGAACGTCGCTGCATATGAGGGAGAAGACAGCAGCTTCTGCAGGTCCAGCAACGTCCTGCAAGGTCCTGCACGGTCCTGCAAGGTCCTGCAAGGTCCTGCAAGGTCCTGCACGGTCCTGCAAGGTCCTGCAAGGTCCTGCACGGTCCTGCAAGGTCATGCAAGGTCCTGCAAGGTCTTGTAAGGTCCTGCAAGGTCTTGCAAGGTCCTGCAAGGTCCTTCTAGGTCCTGCACGGTCCTGCAAGGTCCTGCAAGGTCTTGCAAGGTCCTGCAAGGTCCTGCAAGGTCCTGCAAGGTCCTGCAAGGTCCTGCAAGGTCCTGCAAGGTCCTGCAAGGTCCTGCAAGGTCCTGCAAGGTCTTGCAAGGTCCTGCAAGGTCCTGCAAGGTCCTGCAAGGTCCTGCAAGGTCCTGCAAGGTCCTGCAAGGTCATGCAAGGTCCTGCAAGGTCCTGCAAGGTCCTGCAAGGTCCTGCAAGGTCTTGCAAGGTCCTGTAAGGTCCTGCTAGGTCCAGCAAGGTCCTGCTAGGTCCTGCAAGGTCTTGCAAGGTCCTGCAAGGTCCAGCAAGGTCCTGCAAGGTCCTGCGAGGTCCTGCAAGGTCCTGCAAGGTCCTGCAAGGTCCTGCTAGGTCCAGCAAGGTCCTGCTAGGTCCTGCAAGGTCCTGCAAGGTCTTGCAAGGTCCAGCAAGGTCCAGCAAGGTCCTGCTAGGTCCTGCTAGGTCCTGCAAGGTCTTGCAAGGTCCTGCAAGGTCCAGCAAGGTCCTGCAAGGTCCTGCAAGGTCCAGCAAGGTCCAGCAAGGTCCTGCTAGGTCCAGCAAGGTCCTGCAAGGTCTTGCAAGGTCCTGCAAGGTCCTGCAAGGTCCTGCAAGGTCCTGCAAGGTCCTGCAAGGTCCTGCAAGGTCCAGCAAGGTCCTGCTAGGTCCAGCAAGGTCCTGCAAGGTCTTGCAAGGTCCTGTAAGGTCTTGCTAGGTCCAGCAAGGTCCTGCTAGGTCCTGCAAGGTCCTGCTAGGTCCAGCAAGGTCCTGCAAGGTCTTGCAAGGTCCTGTAAGGTCCTGCAAGGTCCAGCAAGGTCCTGCTAGGTCCTGCAAGGTCCTGCTAGGTCCAGCAAGGTCCTGCAAGGTCTTGCAAGGTCCTGCTAGGTCCAGCAAGGTCCTGCAAGGTCCAGCAAGGTCCTGCTAGGTCCTGCAAGGTCCTGCTAGGTCCAGCAAGGTCCTGCAAGGTCTTGCAAGGTCCTGCAAGGTCTTGCAAGGTCCTGCAAGGTCCTGCTAGGTCCTGCAAGGTCCTGCTAGGTCCTGCAAGGTCCTGCTAGGTCCAGCAAGGTCCTGCAAGGTCTTGCAAGGTCCTGTAAGGTCCTGCTAGGTCCTGCAAGGTCCTGCTAGGTCCAGCAAGGTCCTGCAAGGTCTTGCAAGGTCCTGCAAGGTCCTGCAAGGTCCTGCAAGGTCCTGCAAGGTCCTGCAAGGTCCAGCAAGGTCCAGCAAGGTCCTGCAAGGTCCTGCTAGGTCCAGCAAGGTCCTGCAAGGTCTTGCAAGGTCCTGTAAGGTCCTGCTAGGTCCAGCAAGGTCCTGCTAGGTCCTGCAAGGTCTTGCAAGGTCCTGCAAGGTCCAGCAAGGTCCTGCAAGGTCCTGCAAGGTCCTGCAAGGTCCTGCAAGGTCCTGCAAGGTCCTGCTAGGTCCAGCAAGGTCCTGCTAGGTCCTGCAAGGTCCTGCAAGGTCTTGCAAGGTCCAGCAAGGTCCAGCAAGGTCCTGCTAGGTCCTGCTAGGTCCTGCAAGGTCTTGCAAGGTCCTGCAAGGTCCAGCAAGGTCCTGCAAGGTCCTGCAAGGTCCAGCAAGGTCCAGCAAGGTCCTGCAAGGTCCTGCTAGGTCCAGCAAGGTCCTGCAAGGTCTTGCAAGGTCCTGCAAGGTCCTGCAAGGTCCTGCAAGGTCCTGCAAGGTCCTGCAAGGTCATGCAAGGTCCTGCAAGGTCCTGCTAGGTCCAGCAAGGTCCTGCAAGGTCTTGCAAGGTCCTGTAAGGTCTTGCTAGGTCCAGCAAGGTCCTGCTAGGTCCTGCAAGGTCCTGCTAGGTCCAGCAAGGTCCTGCAAGGTCTTGCAAGGTCCTGTAAGGTCCTGCAAGGTCCAGCAAGGTCCTGCTAGGTCCTGCAAGGTCCTGCTAGGTCCAGCAAGGTCCTGCAAGGTCTTGCAAGGTCCTGCTAGGTCCAGCAAGGTCCTGCAAGGTCCAGCAAGGTCCTGCTAGGTCCTGCAAGGTCCTGCTAGGTCCAGCAAGGTCCTGCAAGGTCTTGCAAGGTCCTGCAAGGTCTTGCAAGGTCCTGCAAGGTCCTGCTAGGTCCTGCAAGGTCCTGCTAGGTCCTGCAAGGTCCTGCTAGGTCCAGCAAGGTCCTGCAAGGTCTTGCAAGGTCCTGTAAGGTCCTGCTAGGTCCTGCAAGGTCCTGCTAGGTCCAGCAAGGTCCTGCAAGGTCTTGCAAGGTCCTGCAAGGTCCTGCTAGGTCCTGCAAGGTCCTGCTAGGTCCTGCAAGGTCCTGCTAGGTCCAGCAAGGTCCTGCAAAGTCTTGCAAGGTCCTGTAAGGTCCTGCTAGGTCCAGCAAGGTCCTGCTAGGTACTGCAAGGTCCTGCTAGGTCCAGCAAGGTCCTGCAAGGTCCAGCAAGGTCCATCAAGGTCCAGCAAGGTCCTCAACAGACTCCCCATGACGCGGCTCGTCGACCACTAAGACAATAAACCGGGCTGTATCTCTCGGTCCCCAACATTGATTCAGTTTGAGTCACGTCTAACAAATCAATTAGAGTTCTTAGAGCAAATGACAGCAATGAAATCAGAGGGAGAGAGAGAGAAAGAGAGAGAGAGAGAGAGAGAGAGAGAGAGAGAGAGAGAGAGAGAGAGAGAGAGAGGGAGAGAGAGAGGGAGAGAGAGAGAGAGAGAGAGAGAGAGAGAGAGAGAGAGAGAGAGAGAGAGAGAGAGAGAGAGAGAGAGAGAGAGAGAGAGAGAGAGAGAGAGAGAGGAGAGAGAGAGGGAGAGAGAGAGAGAGAGAGAGAGAGAGAGAGAGAGAGAGAGAGAGAGAGAGAGAGAGAGAGAGAGAGAGAGAGAGAGAGAGAGAGAGAGAGGGAGAGAGAGGGAGAGAGAGGGAGAGAGAGGGAGAGAGAGGGAGAGAGAGGGAGAGAGAGAGGAGAGAGAGGGAGAGAGAAGAGAGGGAGGGAGACAGAGAGGGAGAGAGAGAGAGAGAGAGAGAGAGAGAGAGAGAGAGAGAGAGAGAGAGAGAGAGAGAGAGAGAGAGAGAGAGAGAGAGAGAGAGAGAGGGGTTGCCTGAGTTGTCCTTGATTACCAGAAAGCGTCTGATTCAGTCCCACACACAAGACTCCTATATAATCTTGGGATCAAAGCTGGGAATGTACCAGAGTGGGTGAGGGAATACCCATCGGGCAGGAAACTGAGGGTAATGGTGATAAAAGGGAGTAATCAAAGTAACGAGATATAACAAGTGGTATGTGGTATATACCACAGTTCGGTACTGGGCCACATTCAGCTGGATGACCTGACCGAGGAAGTCGGACTAATTCGGCAATTGTCAGAAAAATGGTTACTAGACTTCAACGTGGACAAATGCAGAGTAATGAGACCAGGAGGGGGAGAATTTAGACCACCTGGGCGGTGCTGGATGACAGCCACCTGGGGCACACGAGTACTGTCCTGGTATAAAGAGACCCTCAAAACATCATATAAAACCTATGTAAGACCAACACTTTAATATGCAGCCCAGGTCTTTATAAGCCCCTACCAAAAAAAAAAAATGAAATACGAGATAAATTTGAGCAAGATGCGACAAGACTGGTCCCAGAACTGAGGGGACTGTCACACCAAGAGTAAAGAAGGATGAGAGAAGAAATGCGGAGACATGATAACAACGTTAAAGATATAGATGGAAATTGACCTCGTGGACCAAGAGACGGTGTTGAGACTGACAAAGGGATATAGGCCCAGGGGACCACAGGAGGAAGCTGGAGACCCAGATGAGCTTAGAGTACCACCAGGGCACACTTAGGTAACTACAAGTAACACTTAAGTAACTAAGTAACTACAAGTAACACAAAGTAACTAAGTAACACTAAGAACGACCAGCAGGATGGCGTCGAAGTCTTAGCATCAACTGCACGCGATTCGAAAAGGCGGGGCTAAGGAGCTATAATGCTCGGCCCTGTAAGTACATATTCATAACTACATCTAGGTCAGTACAAATTTTATTTAAAAAAAAAGATAAAAAAATGTTTCCAAACAAAATAAAAAATAAAAATAAAATAGAAATTAGAAAAAAAGGAACTTCTGACCTCATTGTCCTCCCTGTGGACGCTGTGGACGCCCAGGAGCACTGTGGACGCCCAGGAGCACTGTGGACACCCAGGAGCACTGTGGACGCCCAGGAGCACTGTGGACGCCCAGGAGCACTGTGGACACCCAGGAGCACTGTGGACGCCCAGGTGAACTGTGGACACCCAGGAGAACTGTGGACACCCAGGAGCACTGTGGACACCCAGGTGAACTGTGGACACCCAGGAGCACTGTGGACGCCCAGGAGCACTGTGGACACCCAGGAGCACTGTGGACGCCCAGGTGAACTGTGGACACCCAGGAGAACTGTGGACACCCAGGAGCACTGTGGACGCCCAGGAGCACTGTGGACACCCAGGTGAACTGTGGACACCAAGAGCACTATGGACGCCCAGGAGCACTGTGGACACCCAGGAGCACTGTGGACACCCAGGAGCACTGTGGACGCCCAGGAGCACTGTGGACACCCAGGAGCACTGTGGACGCCCAGGAGCACTGTGGACACCCAGGAGCACTGTGGACGCCCAGGAGCACTGTGGACACCCAGGAGCACTGTGGACGCCCAGGAGCACTGTGGACGCCCAGGAGCACTGTGGACACCCAGGAGCACTGTGGACGCCAAGGAGCACTGTGGACGCCCAGGAGCACTGTGGACGCCCAGGAGCACTGTGGACACCCAGGAGCACTGTGGACGCCCAGGAGCACTGTGGACACCCAGGAGCACTGTGGACGCCCAGGAGCACTGTGGACGCCCAGGTGAACTGTGGACACCCAGGAGCACTGTGGACGCCCAGGAGCACTGTGGACGCCCAGGAGCACTGTGGACGCCCAGGTGAACTGTGGACACCCAGGAGCACTGTGGACGCCGAGGAGCACTGTGGACACCCAGGAGCACTGTGGACGCCCAGGTGAACTGTGGACGCCCAGGAGCACTGTGGACACCCAGGAGCACTGTGAACGCCCAGGTGAACTGTGGACACCCAGCAGCACTGTGGACGCCCAGGAGCACTGTGGACGCCCAGGTGAACTGTGGACGCCCAGGAGCACTGTGGACACCCAGGAGCACTGTGGACGCCCAGGAGCACTGTGGACACCCAGGAGCACTGTGGACGCCCAGGAGCACTGTGGACGCCCAAGAGCACTATGGACGCCCAGGAGCACTGTGGACGCCCAGGAGCACTGTGGACGCCCAGGTGAACTGTGGACGCCCAGGAGCACTGTGGACACCCAGGAGCACTGTGGACGCCCAGGAGCACTGTGGACACCCAGGAGCACTGTGGACGCCCAGGAGCACTGTGGACACCCAGGAGCACTGTGGACGCCCAGGAGCACTGTGGACGCCCAGGAGCACTGTGGACGCCCAGGAGCACTGTGGACGCCCAGGAGCACTGTGGACGCCCAGGAGCACTGTGGACGCCCAGGAGCACTGTGGACGCCCAGGAGCACTGTGGACACCCAGGAGCACTGGGGACGCCCAGTAGCCCTGTGGACACTAAGGAGCACCGTAGACACCAGGGAGCACCACGGACACCAGGGAGCACCACGGACACCAGGGAGCACCACGGACACCAGGGAGCACCACGGACACCAGGGAGCACCACGGACACCAGGGGGCACCACGGACACCAGGGAGCACCACGGACACCAGGGAGCACCACGGACACCAGGGAGCACCACGGATACCAGGGGGCACCACGGACACCAGGGAGCACCACGGACACCAGGGAGCACCACGGACACCAGGGAGCACCACGGACACCAGGGTGCACCACGGACACCAAGGAGCACCAGGGAGCACCAAGGACACCAAGGAGCACCAGGAAACACCAAGGAGCACCAGGAAACACCAAGGAGCACCAAGGAGCACCAGGGAGCACCAAGGAGCACCAAGGAGCACCAAGGAGCACCAAGGAGCACCAGGGAGCACCAAGGAGCACCACGGACACCAGGGAGCACCACGGACACCAGGGAGCACCACGGACACCAGGGAGCACCACGGACGCCAGGGAGCACCACGGACACTAAGGAGCACCACGGACACCAGGGAGCACCACGGACGCCAGGGAGCACCACGGACGCCAGGGAGCACCAGGGAGCACCACGCACACCAGGGAGCACCACGGACGCCAGGGAGCACCACGGACGCCAGGGAGCACCACTGACACCAGGGAGCACCAGGGAGCACCACGGACGCCAGGGAGCACCACGGACGCCAGGGAGCACCACGGACACCAGGGAGCACCAGGGAGCACCACGGACACCAGGGAGCACCACGGACACCAGGGAGCACCACGGACACCAGGGAGCATCATGGACGCCAGGGAGTACCACGGACACCAGGGAGCACCAGGGAGCACCACGGACACCAGGGAGCACCACGGACACCAGGGAGCACCACGGACACCAGGGAGCACCAGGGAGCACCACGGACACCAGGGAGCACCACGGACACCAGGGAGCACCAGGGAGCACCACGGACACCAGGGAGCACCACGGACACCAGGGAGCACCAGGGACACCAGGGAGCACCACGGACACCAGGGAGCACCACGGACACCAGGGAGCACCACGGACACCAGGGAGCACCACGGACACCAGGGAGCACCACGGACACCAGGGAGCACCACGGACACCAGGGAGCAGCACCACCAGGGAGCACCACGGACACCAGGGAGCACCACGGACACCAGGGAGCACCACGGACACCAGGGAGCACCACGGACACCAGGGAGCACCAGGGAGCACCACGGACACCAGGGAGCACCACGGACACCAGGGAGCACCACGGACACCAGGGAGCACCAGGGAGCACCACGGACACCAGGGAGCACCAGGGACACCAGGGAGCACCAGGGAGCACCACGGACACCAGGGAGCACCACGGACACCAGGGAGCACCACGGACACCAGGGAGCACCACGGGCACCAGGGAGCACCACGGACACCAGGGAGCACCACGGACACCAGGGAGCACCACGGACACCAGGGAGCACCACGGACACCAGGGAGCACCACGGACACCAGGGAGCACCACGGACACCAGGGAGCACCACGGACACCAGGGAGCACCAGGGAGCACCACGGACACCAGGGAGCACCACGGACACCAGGGAGCACCAGACACCAGGGCACCACGGACACCAGGGAGCACCAGGGACACCAGGGAGCACCAGGGAGCACCACGGACGCCAGGGAGCACCACGGACACCAGGGAGCACCAGGGAGCACCACGGACACCAGGGAGCACCACGGACACCAGGGAGCACCACGGACACCAGGGAGCACCACGGACGCCAGGGAGCACCACGGACACCAGGGAGCACCACGGACACCAGGGAGCACCACGGACACCAGGGAGCACCAGGGAGCACCACGGACACCAGGGAGCACCACGGACACCAGGGAGCACCACGGACACCAGGGAGCACCACGGACACCACGGACACCACGGAGCACCACGGACACCAGGGAGCACCACGGACACCAGGGAGCACCACGGACACCAGGGAGCACCACGGACACCAGGGAGCACCAGGGAGCACCACGGACACCAGGGAGCACCACGGGACACCAGGGAGCACCACGGACACCAGGGAGCACCACACCAGGGAGCACCACGGACACCAGGGAGCACCACGGACACCAGGGAGCACCACGGACACCAGGGAGCACCACGGACACCAGGGAGCACCACGGACACCAGGGAGCACCAGGGAGCACCACGGACACCAGGGAGCACCACGGACACCAGGGGCACCACGGCACCAGGGAGCACCACGGACACCAGGGAGCACCACGGACACCAGGGAGCACCAGGGAGCACCACGGACACCAGGGAGCACCACGGACACCAGGAGCACCACGGACACCAGGGAGCACCAGGGAGCACCACGGACACCAGGGAGCACCACGGACACCAGGGAGCACCACGGACACCAGGGAGCACCACGGACACCAGGGAGCACCAGGGAGCACCACGGACACCAGGGAGCACCACCACGGACACCAGGGAGCACCACGGACACCAGGGAGCACCACGGACACCAGGGAGCACCAGGGAGCACCACGGACACCAGGGAGCACCACGGACACCAGGGAGCACACGGACACCAGGGAGCACCACCGGACACCAGGGAGCACCACGGACACCAGAGGAGCACCACGGACACCAGGGAGCACCACGGAGCACCACGGACACCAGGGAGCACCACGGACACCAGGGAGCACCACGGACACCAGGGAGCACCACGGACACCAGGGAGCACCACGGACACCAGGGAGCACCAGGGAGCACCACGGACACCAGGGAGCACCACGGACACCAGGGAGCACCACGGACACCAGGGAGCACCACGGACACCAGGGAGCACAGGGAGCACCAGGGAGCACCACGGACACCAGGGAGCACCACGGACACCAGGGAGCACCACGGACACCAGGGAGCACCAGGGAGCACCACAGGGAGCACCACGACACCAGGGAGCACCACGGACACCAGGGAGCACCAGGGAGCACCACGGACACCAGGGAGCACCACGGACACCAGGGAGCACCACCACCACGGACACCAGGGAGCACCACGGACACCAGGGAGCACCACGGACACCAGGGAGCACCACGGACACCAGGGAGCACAGGGAGCACCACGGACACCAGGGAGCACCACGGACACCAGGGAGCACCACGGACACCAGGGAGCACCACGGACACCAGGGAGCACCACGGACACCAGGGAGCACCACGGACACCAGGGAGCACCACGGACACCAGGGAGCACCACGGACACCAGGGAGCACCACGGACACCAGGGAGCACCACGGAGCACCACGGACACCAGGGAGCACCACGGACACCAGGGAGCACCACGGACACCAGGGAGCACCACGGACACCACGGAGCACCAGGGAGCACCACGGACACCAGGGAGCACCACGGACACCAGGGAGCACCACGGACACCAGGGAGCACCAGGGAGCACCACGGACACCAGGGAGCACCACGGACACCAGGGCACCACGGCACCAGGGAGCACCAGGGAGCACCACGGACACCAGGGAGCACCACGGACACCAGGGAGCACCACGGACACCAGGGAGCACCACGGACACCAGGGAGCACCAGGGAGCACCACGGACACCAGGGAGCACCACGGACACCAGGGAGCACCACGGACACCAGGGAGCACCACGGACACCAGGGAGCACCACGGACACCAGGGAGCACCACGGACACCAGGGAGCACCACGGACACCAGGGAGCACCAGGGAGCACCACGGACACCAGGGAGCACCACGGACACCAGGGAGCACCACGGACACCAGGGAGCACCAGGGAGCACCACGGACACCAGGGAGCACCACGGACACCAGGGAGCACCACGGACACCAGGGAGCACCACGGACACCAGGGAGCACCAGGGAGCACCATGGACACCAGGGAGCACCACGGACACCAGGGAGCACCACGGACACCAGGGAGCACCAGGGAGCACCACGGACACCAGGGAGCACCACGGACACCAGGGAGCACCACGGACCACCAGGGAGCACCAGGGAGCACCACGGACACCAGGGAGCACCACGGAGCACCACGGACACCAGGGAGCACCACGGACACCAGGGAGCACCACGGCACCACGGACACCAGGGAGCACCACGGACACCAGGGAGCACCACGGACACCAGGGAGCACCACGGACACCAGGGAGCACCACGGACACCAGGGAGCACCACGGACACCAGGGAGCACCACGGACACCAGGGAGCACCACGGACACCAGGGAGCACCACGGAGCACCACGGACACCAGGGAGCACCACGGACACCAGGGAGCACCACGGACACCAGGGAGCACCACGGACACCAGGGAGCACCAGGGAGCACCACGGACACCAGGGAGCAGGGAGCACCAGGGAGCACCACGGACACCAGGGAGCACCACGGACACCAGGGAGCACCACGGACACCAGGGAGCACCACGGACACCAGGGAGCACCACGGACACCAGGGAGCACCACGGACACCAGGGAGCACCACGGACACCAGGGAGCACCACGGACACCAGGGAGCACCACGGACACCAGGGAGCACCACGGACACCAGGGAGCACCACGGACACCAGGGAGCACCAGGGAGCACCACGGACACCAGGGAGCACCACGGACACCAGGGAGCACCACGGACATGGAGCACCAGGGAGCACCACGGACACCAGGGAGCACCACGGACACCAGGGAGCACCACGGACACCAGGGAGCACCAGGGAGCACCACGGACACCAGGGAGCACCACGGACACCAGGGAGCACCACGGACACCAGGGAGCACCACGGACACCAGGGAGCACCACGGACACCAGGGAGCACCACGGACACCAGGGAGCACCAGGGAGCACCACGGACACCACGGACACCAGGGAGCACCCATTACCCCAGCTAAACATTTCCTTCAGTGCTGGCGGAGAAAAACGGCCTGCAAGGTCTGGCGGGTTCTGTCTGCATCTTTTGAGTGGTGGGTCTTGAGGGCGGTCATCCTTTAACCGGTCCATGGCTGGTTCTTTGTCTATATTGTGAGACCTTGTGTGCGTGTGCGTGTGCGTGTGCGTGTGCGTGTGCGTGTGTGTGTGTGTATTCACCTAGTTGTGTTTGCGGGGGTTGAGGTTTGCTCTTTCGGCTCGCCTCTCAACTGTCAATCAACTGTTTACTAACTATTTCTTTTCCTCCACACCACACACACACACACACACCCCAAGAAGCAGCCCGCGACAGCTGACTAACTCCCAGGTACCCATTTACTGCTAGATAACAAGGGGCATTCAAGGTGAAAGAAACTTTGCCCATTTCTTTCTGCCTAGTGCGGGAATCGAACCCGCGTCACAGAATTACGAGTCCTGCGCGCTATCCACCAGGCTACCAGGGCCCCTCCACCAGGCTACCAGACCCCATTTCCACCTGGCAACCTTGTGCGTGTGGGTGCGTGCGTGCGTGTGCGTGCTAGAATACCCCCTATTTCCCCCCCCCCCCCTAACAGCCTCGTTCACCCCTACACTCTCTTTTTCTTCCCTCAGACTCTGAGGACATGTTCATGGTGGTGGACCTGCTGCTGGGGGGAGACCTCCGCTACCACGTCCAGCAGGGCGTCCAGTTCCCAGACCAGGCCGTCAGACTCTTCATCCTGGAAGTGGGGTCTGCTCTCTCCTACCTACACGCCCGGAACATCATCCATAGGTAAGACACTCCCAAGGGGGGGGGGGGGGGGCACTCCCGAGGGTAGCCTTCAAGATTCTCAAAGGTAAGACATTCCCAAGGGGGGGGGGAGCACTCCCGAGGGTACCCTTCAAGATTCTCAAAACAAAAAAAATAAAAATAAAAAAATAAAAGGAGTCTTTTTATTTAGTATTCTTGTAGGAAGAAAAAAAACAGTAACTTGGATCCTATTATCCCTAGGATCCTATTATCCCTAGGATCTTATTATCCCTTGGATCCTATTACCCCCTTTGATCCTATTATCCCTTGGATCCTATTACCCCATGGATCCTATTTCCCTTTAGAGCCCCTAGGATCCAAGAGGAGAATAGGTGGGTGTCAAGGGGGGACTCCCAGGGAAGTAGGTGGCACGCTAAGGGGAACAAGGTACACCTGAGAGAATGCCAGGGACCATAGAGAACTCAGGTAAAACAGGGTGAACCTCTGAACCTAAATGGTGGTAGGATAAGACACACGAGCCCCGGATGTTAGTTGTACCTCACCTGATCACCTGATCTCAGGTGAGATCAGATGACAGCTTCACGTCTAGGTGGCGATACACTTGCCCTCCCATGTCAACCTATCTAGATGAGCTAGGTGAGGTATCTATCGTCGTTCCTCCCTGAACGCTTCTTACTTTCATAGAGCAAATGTTTATAATAGTAAACAGATTTAAACATCTGATTTAACCGATCCTAAGCTAACCCTCCTATCCTATAACCTGTTAAATCTATCCTAATCGACTTAAACTATCCTAAGCTCCACTATTCAGATCATTTCAAACTATATTAACTTTAATATCCATTCGAGAAAATATAGTTTTGGATTACAAAGTACATTAAAATTTACGAACGGGTCTTGGGTTTGGAGGCAGCTTGAACAGGGATAGCCAGAGGATAGTTTGTGTAGTGGAGTGCACTAGGCAGCCTATCCCCAGGCCATTTTCCGTCCAAGTTGCGGCCAGCCTCAAGGATATACCATTTTAAAATAGCAGTATAATTTAAAGCAGCATTTGCATATATATATATATATATATATATATATATATATATATATATATATATATATATATATATATATATATATATATATATATATATATATATATATATATATATATAGAAGGGGTACCACCTCTGGTGCAAGTGTAGGGACCCATAGCCTCGGAGAAGAAAATAAAGAGTACTCAGAGAAGACCTTGTGGATCCTCACTGAACACTTGATATTTTCTTCTCCTGCCACCCATATTCTTTTGGTATGTGTGTATATTTATCTAACTTTATTTGAAAAGTCATTACACAAAAAGTTACAATATTGATTACATGCAGGGTGCAAGGCTGCTTGTCACAAGTTGAACAGCTCCTCCAGCTCCTCGGATGGCGGGCAGGAACCATGGATGCAGTGAGCATTGCCTCTCTGGATTGTCACACTAAGGCGCTGAAAAAGAAAACTGGCAGCTCTAGGGTCTCTAGTTGTTTCGATTAGCTTAGACCCCAACTCCTTCAAAAAGCTAGCAGCACTTTTACCCCAGGCACCAAGTGTCTCTAAGGCAATGGGGACAAAATTGTAGTGGTGCTCAAGGTCTCTGTATTTACGTGACTTGGCCGCTTCCCGGTGATTGGCAGCTCCCCCTGCTTGTGTAGCACTGAAGTCAACATAGGTATTGGCTAAAGTTGAAATGCAAGTGTAGTCCCACACCAACTGTCTACCATTCTTCCAGGGGTTCTCCGTGATTCCGTCTGGGCGACCGACAGGCTCATCAGAGTTGCGGGACATTAGGTAACGGGGCTCTCTCTCTGCTGGACAACCGGCTGTGGTAAGGCTTCTCTTAATAATATCATTAACCTCGCCGTGTTTTGCATGCCATCCTCCCGTCCTTTGGCAGAGAAGGCCATGCCATCCGTACCTGTCGGCCTCTGCCTCGCCGCAAATACACCTGTATTCGGTGTGGATTGGGACAGCGAGGTGGAGAGCCACGGCAATTCGGAGGGCCTGCGGTGTGAGACTGGTGCCGGTTGCTGACATTGGGGTTGCTAATAGGAAATTACCTGCATGGGGAGCTGCTACAGCTCTATATCGGGCAGTGTCATGTGGTGTTGTCGCAGCTTCTAGCAAAGTCGCAGCTTCTTGGTCGGCAATGCGGCGATCCCAGCTGGATTGCTTATGGGCTTCAGAAGGTGGTGGTTGGGGTGCTGGTCCTGCGAGAGAGGCCCAGTTGGTTGTGCAGTCTGTGAAGCTGGGACCATGTAGCCCTGCCTGTTGAACTAGGTGCTCAGGTAGAATTTCCTTCACAAAGTTGTCAGACCCCACTGAAGAGGACAGGAACGCTGGTACAGCAATTTGTGTTGCTGTGCGCACGCCAAGGCCCACGAGTCTGACAGGAAGGGAGGCCTGTTTCCACTGTGAGTCGCTGAGGGAAAGATTGAGGGCTTTTTCCAGTGTTGATTTCAGCAAGCTGTCGTATTCTTCTAATTTATTTTTATTTTCGTGATATACACACATAATATATATATATATATATATATATATATATATATATATATATATATATATATATATATATATATATATATATATATATATATATATATATAATTTTCTGAATAGGCCTATAGGGATTGTGAGAGTATGCTTTACTCAATCTGCCTCTGGTTGTCACTTAAGGGGCTAAGGCACTTAAACTGTTAAGTGCCTTAGCCCCTGGTTGTTAAGTCAGATATGTGAGATTCTACTTCCGGGTTGACTGCAGACTTACACCCCTCAGGCTCCATGCAGGGAGGCCAGTTGTGGAAAGAACAGTCTGTAAGGAGAAACAGGCTGGAGCAACCGCCGATGATCCCGTAGCACAGGAGAAAGATGAACACCAGAGTGGTGTTCACCACCACAGTGCACTACAAGACCTTCTCTCACTGGGTCGTGCTCTCTGCAACAGGCTTGTAGCGAATATAATAATAGGTAGAGGACGGGTTCTCGCACCGAATATAATATTCAGTGATTGGAACTATTGGCTGGAACCAGCTCAAGCCACATAGAATGATTAAGTAGTAAATTGAATTAGGAGCCGGGGGAGTATTGGAGAATGAGGAGTGATATAAAAGACCTGTGTAAACAAAATAGCAATTTATTCAACAAACTTATTATTCTAATACACAGCCACAAACCTTACGTTAACTCAAGAGTGTGTGACGGTGTCCCACCCCTATGTTTCTCCTAACCCAGCTTAAAGAGTCATGTCTCCATAACCTGAACGTTCTCTGATATCCACGGAACATTTTCATATGTGTGAGAGTGTGGAGCGTTATCAGGATGGCTGTGAAATTGTCGTTTAAGTGTGATTATGCAAGGGGCTTACGCCCTTTTTGGGGCACAAGATGGCGCCGAGCCATTCTGTTTCCCTCTAAAACGTCGTGACTCCTCCCGGCATCTGATTGGCCAGGTGAGGTCACGTGCCGGAACTAACCAATGACGAGAGCCCTCGGGCGGTGTGACGTCACGAGGCGGAGTACCCCAGGGGCGGCTGACGCCTGGGCTGCAGAGTACGTCACGAGCCGCCCTAGAGTGTGGATGCGCTCGAGTGAGCTCCAGATCTTGAGGCCAGAAAGTCCCTACCAGTGGATTTAAGCATCGCTTTAATACTGCAGACATCCCGTGGAGTGCCAGGAAGCAAGGATTGGCCGGGATAGAGAGTCAAGAGCTCTATATTCAAGAGTCTGTACTGGGAACGGACGTGGGACTGGAAACGTCTGGGACGACCGGCGAATCACGTTCTACATATCAAGCGAGTAGCGATGGCCGGGCCGAATCTACTGGAAATGAGGCAAGGGAAAGTTCCACTGGACTGCATGTGTGTCTACAGCGCTCGTGAAAGGATGAGTAGGAAGACGGCGCAGGTACCTAACTCCAGTACCCCGAGTGAGAGGAGGAAGAGGATCGTACTTGCCGGGTGTGAGTACGGCGAGGACGCGATACTACGAGGACGACTGAGGAACTTGTGTGTGTGGGAACTGATCAACGGAAGACCAGAAGCCAGGACCAAGGGCCAGATTCACGAAAGAACTTACGCAAACACTTACGAACGTGTACATCTTTCATCAATCTTTGACGACTTTGGTTACATTTATTAAACAGTTTACAAGCATGAAAACTTCCCATTCAACTGTTGTTATTGTTCTAAATAGCCTCCTGGTGCTTCGGAGCTCATTAACTGTTTAATAACTGTAAACAAAGCCGCCAAAGATTGAGAAAATATGTACAGGTTCGTAGGTGTTTGCGTAAGTGCTTTCTTGAATCTGGCCCCAGGAACCTCATCATCCCTCGCCAGAGGATGAGTCAGCTTCGTAAAGGAATGAAGTAAGGTAGATAGTTATACCTTTACCCCTTTGATCTAGGTGAGCTAGGATATTTTATATATCGTGAGCACTTCTCTACCATTTATTGTCTATGTGATAGTGTTAGACTATTAGCCAAGGAACTCATGTAGGCGTAAATTGGTGGTGGAACATAAGTATGTAGATGCGGTGGGTGACGTTCGTGTATCTCGGAATAATGTTGGTTCTCAAGGAGCCAGAAACGAATTTTGAATCGTCCCGCTGATGGTGTTGCCAGAGGCGTGAGGTGTGTCCCAGCCAGTCTGATAGTTGGACCCAGTCAGCTGATAGTGTTGCCAGAGGCACAAGGTGTGTCCCAGCCAGTCTGATAGTTGGACCCAGTCAGCTGATAGTGTTGCCAGAGGCACAAGGTGTGTCCCAGCCAGTCTGACAGTTGGACCCAGTCAGCTGATAGTGTTGCCAGAGGCACAAGGTGTGTCCCAGCCAGTCTGATAGTTGGACCCAGTCAGCTGATAGTGTTGCCAGAGGCACAAGGTGTGTCCCTGCCGGTCTGACAGTTGGACCCAGTCAGCTGATAGTGTTGCCAGAGGCACAAGGTGTGTCCCCGCCGGTCTGACAATTGCAGCCGCCAGCTGACCGTGTTGCCAGAGGCGCGAGGTGTGCCCGCCGCCTGACGAGTGGACCCAGTCAGCTGACCGTGTTGCCAGAGACACGACGAGAGAAGGTTGCCGCCATCGGAAATTTCCACCTGATTATTTCCCTATACAAGAATATATATTTTTCTTCAGTAAATATTTAATCTTACCTATGTGTTTGAGTGAGCCTCCATTCTATAGGGCTATCCTGAGTGAAACTGTTCGTGTCATCTTGCACCGCACATGAGATTGCATCCTTAAATTAAGATAACTAATGGGACCACTGAAGTATTGCTGGGACACGAGTATTGGCACACAGCTGGCGACCAACAGATATCTGAGAGAGAGCGTCCCCGTGTCAGGACGGGCAGGTTCAGGTGTGTCACAGGTAGACTTGAACCTCTCCACTCGCTAGGGGTATATATAAGGCCAGCCCTTAGTTACCTAGGGGTGCCCTAGGGCGGGCAGTGGCGCCTGGTACTGAGGGTGGGTTAGACCCGTGGGACGACCCTAACCATAGGTAGGAAGGGGGGTGAACCCTGACAAGTGTCACTTTAAATGGGTCAAACTGTTGCAGAAGGTCACCTTGACCCACCACTTGACAGGTGTATAGAGACACAAGGCCGCCTCCACCCACTTGACAGGTCATCAACAAAGGTTAACGATCCCTGAAGCACTTCGTCCACTCTCTTGTCAAATCCAACAGGAAAATATGACATAACCACGTGACATGTAACACAACAATGTTACAAGGACCATCACCACAGTAACACACCCACAAGTAACTACGTTACTTTAGTCAATGTCACCAGGACGGCAATCAAAGTTAATTAAAAATTAATTACCCAATTAACTTACGCAAATGACACCGTGCCCCACAGCGGTCAGAGTTACCCCAATATACTCTCACTGACAATTAACAATCACTTCAATACCTTAAATTATTGTTTATCACAACACATGAAACAATCAATTAACATCTCAATACACTGTCAAACTGACAGCTAGTAATCAATGACAATAACGACTTTAATAATTACATTACTAACCTCACTAAATACGTTAAAGAGCTTTAAGTAATAAATCTGAAGGATTAATTAATCTGAAGGATTAATTAATCTGAAGGATTAATTACCTCGTGTCACCAAACAAGCCACTAACGAGGATATCACTCTAGACCACAACACAAGACACACCTCAGAAATAATCCAAAGAGCAACAATCAATAATCAATGACTTACTCTTACTGATCCTCTGAATGAAACAGAAAGTGTCACACGGATATTAATGATCAATCAATTCAATAACTGCATTTAGATGTTAACAGCCTAATTCTCAATGTGTCATAATTCACTTGTACACACACAAACAACACGTCACCTGTCACTCACTAGTGACAGGTCAAGGAGGGTTAAGAGCTGTCATTACTGACACATTAACTCCCCCACAATCCCTTTGGACTGTGAAACAGAGGTCTCGTGGCAAGTACACACTGATTAATCCCAGATTGAGTGGTTTACTGTACCACCAAAATGATTGTGCACAATACAATAACCCGGGAATTGTTTAGCACTTACATACAATCACACTTTACAAGCTTCATGAACAGCTGAATGGTGGGCTGTGGTGGATATGTGGGCCTGCGGGCCGCTCCAAGCAACAGCCTGGTGGACCAAACTCTCACAAGTCAAGCCTGGCCTCGGGCCGGGCTTGGGGAGTAGAAGAACTCCCAGAACCCCATCAACCAGGTAAGCTGATCCTGAATGACGTCTCCAGCTGCCAGGGCGACTGTAGGATAGCGAAGGGACCCAAATACTGTTCACCCAGAAGTGGTTAAGGGTCCACCCTCCACCTATCGGGTGATAAATCATGGGGGTTAATTGCAATACGCAGGGCTAATCAATCCCCGAGATCAGATCATCAGAGCCACGGCGCAATTTGCTACAGTCAATGTTCTACCGAGTCATGAAATTGAAGCTTTTCGCTGAGCTCTTAGAGAGAAGCGTGGTTCCCCATGGGATCTGTGACGCGACTGGTCCTCGCGGCGGCTGC
>NW_025572755.1:0-80000 GCF_020424385.1 Procambarus clarkii
TGTAACTACCTCATACACTCAGGAATATTGGAAGATATTGGTGTGCGTCTACCCAGAGGTTGGTGGTGGAGACTGATAGGTCAGCCTGGCTGGCCGTGTTCTCTCCTCACTCCCTGTATGACTAACATCCTGTGAGATGTTACAGCTTCATATTACATGATCTAAGATCATCATATTACATGATCTAAGATCATCATATTACATGATCTAAGATCATCATATTACATGATCTAAGATCATCATATTACATGATCTAAGATCATCATATTAGATGATATAAGAGTTATAGTCTTTGATCTACACTGTGTTATCCTTCACACAGAAGACAGTATAGCAGCACATGAATATTATACCTGAACTTATTAATAAGAACAAGCACTTCACCAACGGATTAATTATTGCTATTATTATTACACAGATTAATCACACTAATGTGGTGCATCAATAATAAAATCCGTGGGAGGATTCGAACCTACACGGTGGGTGTTCCCAGACAACCAGGCCTCGACATGGTCAAAGGACCCCCCCCCCCATGTCCCGCTCTCTCCCCCAGTTCCATTGTTTATGTTCTTGTATCAGTCGCAAACTATAAGGGCCTTGAAAACACGTTGGTGGATGTTATATGATCTATAGATCCTCAGGTTAGCCTACTCGATCCCTTGTATGGAGGATCAAGCTCACGAGATGACAAATGAGCAATTCGACCCTTTTAAGTCGCGTCTTAGGGACTATCAGATCCTCCTGATCAGGTCGTAATTTATTTCCAAGCAGGTCAGAGAACACTTTAAAAAATAGAGGTTAGGTTCCTCGACGTAGAATCGAACTCCATATTTATATATTAACCGAGATGCTCACTTGTTCGGGGCTGCGACCTCGGTACTTTGATGCCAGACATTTATTATACGTGGCAGGGCCTAGTAATATATGGGACAAAATGGCGAATTATGATGTCCCAGGCGACGGATTTTAGATATAAACGGGTTGGTAAGGCGCAGATAAGTGGGTGAGGCCGTGTAAGGCTATCAGGGCGGCGGAGGCGGCGCGTCGGCCCGCCATTACTGAGGTCTCGGGCTGGCCGCCGCGGCGCCCCCATCAATATTCCCGCCAAAATGGATCATTAATGACGAGTATGGTCTAAAACCTGAGAGAGTAAAATATACCTCCTCTACGACCTGAGACCTGAGGAAGACCTTAGAAAGACCGGAGAAAGACCTTAGAAAGACCTGAGAAAGTCCTCAGACTAAGAAAATTCTGGGGTGAGGAGTTATCTGTTGCATGTTGGCTTGGGGACCACTCCAGGGTCTTCACACACTCACACCGGACCACCAGGCTCCTGCATGTGAGGTGATCCGATGAAATATCTGTGGCCCAAAAGGTCACCGAGTGCTGCTGGCAGTTGGGTTAGGGGTCTGATGACCTCCAATTCTTTTTAACAGTCGTTGTGGCCTATGGCTCACAGTACTGGACACGCTAAGGTGCGTAGAGCCCCTGGCTGTCGGGGGTCGAATCCTTCAGAGGTGAGGAGTTTATGTATATATATATATATATATATATATATATATATATATATATATATATATATATATATATATATATATATATATATATATATGACAATGTCAGACCACGGAGGAAATGAAACAGGAATTTCCTTAAGTACTTTCGTATATTAAATACATCTTCAGAAGGAATTCCTTCTGAAGATGTATTTAATATACGAAAGTACTTAAGGAAATTCCTGTTTCATTTTCCTCCGTGGTCTGACATTGTCACATTCTTAATCACGTGTTTATTTTCGTGATATACACACACACATATATATATATATATATATATATATATATATATATATATATATATATATATATATATATATATATATATATATATATATAATATATAATATATATATATAATAGTATATTTTGGTAGCAGTCTTTCTTGTAAACATATGTTGTTGAATATGACCGAAAGTGTAAGATTAATGATTCTAACACGAATCTTCTCAATATTTCTTATATTTTTCTTAACTGTCGAGGATAGTTGAAAAATTAACTCTCCAAAGTTCATTTTCACATAATATTTATGTTCTGATGCCTAGAAGCGTTTCACAAGGCACTCCTTACATTTTCAAAGACAGATTTACAATGCTTTAGCAAGAGCTTAAATTCTCTTGGGGGTGAGGTGGTACAGGACGTGATTGACGCTTGTCTCCTACAGGTTGTGAGAGGCGGCGCTCAAGGGCCATGCTCAAGTGGTTGGTGACCCGGGGCCCGACCCCCACGCCCCCCGTGAAGGAGGTGGTCACCGATGACCCCCTCGCTACCCTACGGGTCAAGGCCAACGCTCACCACATCTACGCCGTCTCCAGGTCTGTGTGTGTGCCTCTAGCCTTTACACTCCTTGTGTATTATGTACAATTAACATCTTTAGTGACTAAATTAACTTATAATTATGTGTTGTTATAGTGAGGTTGTGGTCGTGTCTACTCTGGCGTGAGACGCACAGTCATACACAAATTGTTCTTCATTCTTGAATAAAAACAAGCAACGTTAGGATAATCTGTTAGGATGTCGTCCAGTACAAGAGCACTAGTCACAGGGATACAAGCCCTAAACAAGAAAATAATCGATACAGAATATTCAATTAATCATTAATATATATATATATATATATATATATATATATATATATATATATATATATATATATATATATATATATATATATATATATATATATAGTGGGTGTATACCCACCCATTGTGTATAGGGGGTATATGTATTACCACTCATCTGAGTGGTAAGTGCCATGGCCAGCTGACCCTCCCTCCAGCCTCCACCCGTCGTCAACCCTCCCGCTCAGCGCCCGCCCATGTCACAGCTCACAACAGACAGCCAGGCTCCTCCAAGCCAAGATGAGCCATCATGCAGGGGTAGACAAGGCAGATGTCAGGTGTGTGACAGGGTACTCTATATCCGGTCGAGTGACGGTCATGTATGCATTCATTACCACAACGGAGCCAGGTGTATGGGTGCTCCGTGCGCTCCCAGGGAGAACACCAGTCAACACCCCACACACCGTCCGTCAGGTAAAACACCTGCCAGAGCTTCATTTCCACAGATAATTTATTAGAAGCTATCAAAGCAACATCGGCCAGAACCTTGCCACACATCCCTAAAGCAGCCCGCCCCCATGCAGCAGCCAAATTATCTGCCCTCCTGAGGAAGGTCAACGACTCTCCTGGAACGACCCAAGCATGGCACAACCTCCTAATGTTTGGCAACATATGTCTAGCCACCCCTGCAAGGAGAGACAAAACCTTAGCTGCCTCAGTCATCAAAGCTATAAATGATTTTCCCAGGGAGGACAACCTGGTGCGCCTTCCCACTCGCGCGAGAAACACCCACGGCAGGAAGAGCAACAGTGTCGTATCCCAGACATTGAAAACCAGAACATCAGTCACCAAGAAAATAGAAGGAAAAACTATAGGCGCAATAAGTCATCACCAGTGAGGACTGACAGAGATGCCACAACAGCTCAAGCCCTAAGGGAGAAACACCCACCCAGGGCTCCAAGTGAGGACGACATTCTTCAAGTGGGGGCTACTGGAGCAGAACCTCTCTGGGTGGCTGAATCTGTGGTCCATAGAACAGCCTTGCCCTTCCCAACAGGATCAGCAGGTGGGTTCACAGGACTAAACCCAAACACATCAGACAAATGCTCAACCCTGCACTGGGGAACATTGCACAGGGCCTCCTGGTGGAACTAACCAGGTTCACCAACACATGTTTAGCTGGCAACATACCATTTTGATTGTTGCCGCCGGAGGCGGCTAGTTTATTGTGCACCCCATACCCATCCTGTGAGCGGTAGCGCAAAAAGCATTACAGATGGCACAAAAGGTCTTTATCAGACCTCATCTTAGATTATTACATAAACAATTTTATCTATCCTTCACACCTTATAGTTACAATGTCAGCTAGTTACAGAGAAAGTGCTATTACAAGAGCTATATATTTACAGTAAGTCATTATACATTAATGGTAGGTCTTATCGCTAATACATAATAGTTTGACCAATGGGGATATTACAGAGTCATAGGGGAGCTTCTGTTTATTATTAGTCCTCACAATACACTACTTGTTTCTGAATCTCATATGTCGTTCATCTACTGGAAGCAAAATGTGGGTACAGTGCAAGGATTTCAGGTAATTTATCCATGGTAATAAGATAGGTTGCCATATCATACAGAGTGAGCTTAGATTTATCTCTAAATGGCTCAATTTTACTACAATCCAAGATATAGTGTTCGAGTGTGTGTCCCTGTCCCCCAGTGAACATAAGACCTATCTTTTTTGGAGCATCTCTCTGAGTGCTCTAAGGATGGAGGGATCAGACCAATAGCTGTGGGCAATTCCCTCCGGCGTCTCGTCACAAAGCTGCTGCAAGAACAGTTAGTGATGCAGCGGCCAACATGCTGAAGCCAAAACAGCTCGGGTTCGGCATTCCACAAGGGTGCGAGGCGGCAGCTCACACAACTCGAGCTTTCGTTGCCAACATCACAGACGAAAAGGCCCTTATCAAGCTAGATTTCAAAAATGCCTTCAATTTGGTGTGGAGGGATGCTGTACTCCGTGCGGTTCATAGTCATTTCCCTTCCCTCTACCCTTTTGTGCATTCATGCTACAGTATGATCTAAAGTTGCTTTTTTTGGCGAATATGAAATTGACTCGCGAGAAGGCGTCCAACAGGGTGACCCCCTTCCTCCTCTCCTTTTCTGCTTAGTCATCAAACCATCAAACACATCACAGAGGTCCTGTCCAGCGAGCTTAACATCTGGTTCTTGGATGATGGTACCCTAGCTGGTTCCCAAGACTCCCTCCTGGAGGACATCAGAAAAATCCAGGAGCAAGGTGCAGTTTTAAGCCTCGCCCTGATCCCTTCTAAGTGCGAAATAATATGTTCCAACCAGAGCATCATAGAGAGAATAGAGGGTCTTCTGCTAAATATCCACTAAACTAAACCTGAAGACAGCACACTCCTAGCAGCTCCCCTGGGGTTGAAAGCCATCGATGAGGTCCTTGATAAAAAAATCGCCGACCTTAAGAGGATGGATGGGAGGATTGAGGATATTGATGCTCATGATGCACTCTACCTCATCACCAGATGTCTGTCCCTCCCCAGGTTAACCTACTTTCTGAGGTGTTCACCATCCTACAGTAGCTAAAAACTAGGCGAGTATGACCGGTTACTGAAATCATTGCTAGAAAAAGCCTTCAACCTCTCTCTTGATGACGTACAGTGGAAACAAGCCTCTCTTCCAGTAAGACTTGGGGGCCTCGGAGTTAGAACAGCATCGCAAATTGCTGTACCAGCCTTCCAGTCCTCGGCATCCGACGACCTTGTGAAGGAAATTCTACCTGCCTACTTATATCAGCTGGCAGGCGTGCGATCCCAATTTTACACGCTGTGCCACAGAGTGGGCCTCTCGTGCAGGCCCATCACCTCAACTACCACCCTCAAAAGCCCACAAGCAATCCAGCTGAGATGGCCCCATTGTAGACCAAGTTGCTGCAGAGTGCCTGGGTGCTGCAACAACACAACACGACATTGCTCGCCTCACAGCACCACATGCAGGGAATTTCCAGTTAGCAACCCCAATGTCGGCAACTGGCACGCGTCTCGCACCACACGCCCTCCGAATTGCTGTGGCCCTCCGCCTTGCTGCCCCAATCCACACCATATACATAGGTATATTTGCGGCAAGGTGGTGGCTGACAGGTACGGCCACCATGGCCTACTCTGCCAAAGCACAGGGGATGGCACTCAAGGCATAGTGAAGTTAACGACATCAAGAGGAGCCTCACCACAGCTGGATGCCCAGCCGAGAGAGAACCCCCGTTACCTAACGCCCCGTAACTCTGATACTCTTATTGGTCGCCCAGAAGGTATCACAGTGGACCCCTGGAAGAATGGCAAGCAGTTGGTGTTGGACTTCACATGCATATCAACCCTGGCTAATACCTACATTGACTTCAGTGTTGCACAATCGGGTAGCACTGCCACTCACAGGGAATCAGCCAAATCCCGTAAGTACAGAGAGCTGGATCACCACTACAGTTTTGTCCCCATTGCTTCTGAGACACTCGGCGCCTGGGGGTAAGAGTGCCACCAGTTTTTTTTGAAGGAACTGGGTTCTAGGCTAATTGAAACAAAAAGAGACCCTAGAGCTGCCAGCTTCCTTTTCCAGCGCCTCAGTGTGGCGATACAGAGGGGAAAATGCTCAATGCATTCAGGGTTCCTGCCCGCCATCTGAGGAGCTGGAGGAACTCGACAACTTATGATAATCATCTTTGTAATCCATATGTAACTCCTTTTTTGTAACAAATTTTAAATAAACGAACATGTATGTGTATATACAAAAGAATGGGGGTGGTAGGAGAAGAAAATATTAAAGTGTTCAGTGAGAATCCACAAGGTCTTCTCTGAGTACTTCTTATTTTCTTCTCCGAGGCTATGGGTCCCCACATTTCCACCAGATGTGGTACCCTCACAACTTATATATATAATATAAATAAAGTTGTGAGGGTGCCACATCTGGTGGAAATGTGGGGACCCATAGCCTCGGAAAAGAAAATTTTCCTTAAGTACGAAAGTATTAAGGAAATTCCTGTTTCAGTTCTTCCTCCGTGGTTTGACGCTGTAATAATATTATATTATATATAATATATAATATATAGTGAGACGCGTAGGGAGGCGTTTCACAAGGTACTCCTTACATCTTCAAAGACAAATTTACAATGCTTTAGCAAGAGCTTACATTCTCTTGGGGGTGAGGTGGTACAGGACGAGAATGAGATGAACAAGTCGATGAATGGATAACAATAGGCTATTACATGCTTTGTAATTACATGCACCACATTTGCCTTCTTCCAGCAGTTGGGCAATACCCCCTGTGTAAGTGACTCATTATAGATTATTGCCAGAGGTATGCTGAGGGCCTGTGCTGCTTCTGTTAACACCCATGGTGATACTCTGTCAGTCCCAGTAGCTGTAGCTACATCCAGTGATACTAGCTGTGTTCTTCCTCTGCTGTTACCTCAATATTTAGTAGTGTCTCATCAGAGGCTGCTTCCTCATTATAGCTCGGGGAGTTGTTCAGGCTCAGTAGTGAACACTCCATGGCAGCTGGCATTGTGCTCCTCACACATTTCTTTATCATTTTCTGTATACTGGCCTCCCCCTTTTTCTTAACCCGGTCACTTGGTCATTCCGAATGGCCCGGGATGGAGCCCGGGCCATTCGGACTACGACCCCAGAGCACTGTCTACTCAGCCGCGTGTGTGTGTGTGCGCGCGCGTGCCTGTGTGTGTGTGTCAAACATATTCTCGCACACTTCAAAAATATACACAGAGGTGTACCCAGCATCTTGGTGTATATACACTGTACTTGGTGTATATACAGGCCTTTAGTCCTCGACTATGTTCAGGACTTTAAGCCTTATTAACCTTCCTGACGTTGATAGGCCTTAATAACCCCCTAGAGATTGACAGACCTCAACCCCCAGATTTTTATAGGCCTTAATAACCCTCTAGAGGTTGATAGGCCTTAATAACCCTCTAGAGGTTGATAGGCCTTAATAACCCTCTAGAGGTTGATAGGCCTTAATAACCCTCTAGAGGTTGATAGGCCTTAATAACCCTCTAGAGGTTGATAGGCCTTAATAACCCTCTAGAGGTTGATAGGCCTTAATAACCCTCCAGAGGTTGACAGGCCTTAATAACCCTCCAGAGGTTGACAGGCCTTAATAACCCTTCAGAGGTTGATAGGCCTTAATAACCCTCTAGAGGTTGATAGGCCTTAATAACCCTCCAGAGGTTGATAGGTCTTAATAACCCTCCAGAGGTTGATAGGCCTTAATAACCCTCCAGAGGTTGACAGGCCTTAATAACCCTCCAGAGGTTGACAGGCCTTAATAACCCTCCAGAGGTTGATAGGTCTTAATAACCCACCAGAGGTTAATAGGCCTTAATAACCCTCCAGAGGTTGACAGGCCTTAATAACCCTCCAGAGGTTGATAGGTCTTAATAACCCTCCAGAGGTTGATAGGCCTTAATAACCCTTCAAAGGTTGACAGGCCTTAATAACCCTCCAGAGGTTGATAGGTCTTAACAATCCTTCAGAGGTTAATAAATCTTTAATAAGCTCTAGTTGTTGATAGGTTTTAACAACCCTAGTTAACAACCTTAGTAAGCCGACCATAAAAGAGCTATACCTGACTCCCTGGTAGTCACATATAGGTACATACTCTTATGTAAGTGCATATCAACACTGCCCTTGCCTTGGGTTATTCACTCACAACAATGAGAGTTTGTGGATTGTTTGCTCGACAAACAGGTTGAAGGGCCTGCAGCGTCAAACCTTGGCCATGCGCCAGTACCCACCTTGCAGACTCCAACGACTTTTAACAAACGATAATATCATTATACGTGCTCGAGGGACGAGCGATCAGCTGTGAGGGAGGCCCCCCCCCCTGCCACCCCCTCCCCCCGGGAGGGTGAAGGCTCGCGCTCTGCACCAAGTGTTGTTTGTAAACATAACATAACAATAACATAATGTTATGTCCTCAAGGATATAAAGGATTCGCGCGCAAGCGCAGGCGTTGTTTGTTGTAAACATAACAATAATGTTATGATGGGACGTCCTCTGGAGGTGTGGGGGGGGAGGAGGGAGGGAGGGGTTAAATGATCAGGTGTTTGCAACAACGAGTCCCTCCCACACCGTGAAGGCTCGCGCGCTAGCCCGGACCTTGTTTGTAAACATTGGCTAACCACGTGGAAAGGGGCGGTGGCAGCTTGGTCAGGATTTCATAGATACTTGCTTAATTATTTATTGTTCAGCTTTTAGAGGTTATTAGGGAAACCTTACATGGTTTTCTCATGGTCGTTCCTAGTTTGGTGATCAAGGAGCTTATGATTGGATTCTTCCGGGTTATTACAGGGGTCCTGTAGCATAGTGGTCTGCGTTCTTGGCTCACAGTTGAGGAACCTGGCTTCAGTCACAGGGCAGGACAGAAATGTTTGGGTACGTTTTCAAACACTGGATACCTCTGTTCACCTATCATTAAAATACGTACCTGGGAGTTAGGCAACTGTTGTGGGTGGCATCCAAAGAAAGTTCAGTTGTTGGCTGAGGCTCCTAGGCGAACCTTACGGATTACACCTGATGCCTCTGTTTACCCAGCAGTAAATAGTTATACATGGGAGCTGTGAGCGGAGGGCGAAGTGTTTCTAAGGCCGCCAGTGTTGCACCAGAGTGTACTAAGGCCACCAGTGTTGCACCAGAGAGTACTAAGGCCACCAGTGTTGCAACAGAGAGTACTAAGGCCGCCAGTGTTGCACCAGAGTGTACTAAGGCCGCCAGTGTTGCACCAGAGAGTACTAAGGCCGCCAGTGTTACACCAGAGTGTACTAAGGCCGCCAGTGTTGCACCAGAGTGTACTAAGGCCGCCAGTGTTGCACCAGAGTGTACTAAGGCCGCCAGTGTTGCACCAGAGTGTACTAAGGCCGCCAGTGTTGCACCAGAGAGTACTAAGGCCGCCACTGTTACACCAGAGTGTACTAAGGCCGCCAGTGTTGCACCAGAGTGTACTAAGGCCGCCAGTGTTGCACCAGAGTGTACTAAGGCCGCCAGTGTTGCACCAGAGTGTACTAAGGCCGCCAGTGTTGCACCAGAGTGTACTAAGGCCGCCAGTGTTGCACCAGAGTGTACTAAGGCCGCCAGTGTTGCACCAGAGAGTACTAAGGCCGCCAGTGTTGCACCAGAGAGTACTAAGACCGCCAGTGTTGCACCAGAGTGTACTAAGGCCGCCAGTGTTGCACCAGAGTGTACTAAGGCCGCCAGTGTTGCACCAGAGTGTACTAAGGCCACCAGTGTTGCACCAGAGTGTACTAAGGCCGCCAGTGTTGCACCAGAGAGTACTAAGGCCGCCAGTGTTGCACCAGAGTGTACTAAGGCCGCCAGTGTTGCACCAGAGAGTACTAAGGCCGCCAGTGTTGCACCAGAGTGTACTAAGGCCACCAGTGTTGCACCAGAGAGTACTAAGGCCGCCAGTGTTGCACCAGAGAGTACTAAGGCCGCCAGTGTTGCACCAGAGTGTACTAAGGCCACCAGTGTTGCACCAGAGAGTACTAAGGCCGCCAGTGTTGCACCAGAGTGTACTAAGGCCGCCAGTGTTGCACCAGAGAGTACTAAGGCCGCCAGTGTTGCACCAGAGTTTACTAAGGCCGCCAGTGTTGCACCAGAGAGTACTAAGGCCGCCAGTGTTGCACCAGAGAGTACTAAGGCCGCCAGTGTTGCACCAGAGTGTACTAAGGCCACCAGTGTTGCACCAGAGTGTACTAAGGCCGCCAGTGTTGCACCAGAGTGTACTAAGGCCGCCAGTGTTGCACCAGAGTGTACTAAGGCCGCCAGTGTTGCACCAGAGTGTACTAAGGCCGCCAGTGTTGCACCAGAGAGTACTAAGGCCGCCAGTGTTGCACCAGAGTTTACTAAGGCCGCCAGTGTTGCACCAGAGTTTACTAAGGCCGCCAGTGTTGCACCAGAGAGTACTAAGGCCGCCAGTGTTGCACCAGAGTTTACTAAGGCCGCCAGTGTTGCACCAGAGAGTACTAAGGCCGCCAGTGTTGCACCAGAGAGTACTAAGGCCGCCAGTGTTGCACCAGAGTTTACTAAGGCCGCCAGTGTTGCACCAGAGAGTACTAAGGCCGCCAGTGTTGCACCAGAGAGTACTAAGGCCGCCAGTGTTGCACCAGAGTGTACTAAGGCCACCAGTGTTGCACCAGAGTGTACTAAGGCCACCAGTGTTGCACCAGAGTGTACTAAGGCCGCCAGTGTTGCACCAGAGTGTACTAAGGCCGCCAGTGTTGCACCAGAGTGTACTAAGGCCGCCAGTGTTGCACCAGAGTTTACTAAGGCCGCCAGTGTTGCACCAGAGAGTACTAAGGCCGCCAGTGTTGCACCAGAGTGTACTAAGGCCGCCAGTGTTGCACCAGAGAGTACTAAGGCCGCCAGTGTTGCACCAGAGTGTACTAAGGCCGCCAGTGTTGCACCAGAGTGTACTAAGGCCACCAGTGTTGCACCAGAGTGTACTAAGGCCGCCAGTGTTGCACCAGAGTGTACTAAGGCCGCCAGTGTTGCACCAGAGTTTACTAAGGCCACCAGTGTTGCACCAGAGTTTACTAAGGCCGCCAGTGTTGCACCAGAGAGTACTAAGGCCGCCAGTGTTGCACCAGAGTTTACTAAGGCCGCCAGTGTTGCACCAGAGTGTATTATAACACACCTGACAAAGGTCCTGGAGGCATAACTTGTGATCATGTGTACGTGAGCAACCTGTTCTCTCACCTAATACGTCGCATTTGTTACGGAGTCGATCAGTTCGTTGAAAATAGCCAGTGTTAATACAACGATAATATTAACTCTTAGATATAGATACTGTTTTAGGGGCTGTTAGGTGTCTAATCACCTTCTTTGAGAGTGGTGCGCGGGGCCGCTGTGACGGCGTGTTCACACAGCTTGAACAACTCACCTGGTGTTCTTCATATTGGCAGAGTGAACACCAGTAAGTGACCGTAGGTTCCCCGCCTCGGGGCAGAACTAGAGAACAAAAGAGAAAGGTTCAGAAACTGTAGAGAGTGAACAAGGGGGTTTCAGGTCTTGTACCACAGACTGACCAGGATCCTGTGGTCGAGTTACAGAACTCTGAGGTGACACTGAGGGTGAGGTGAGGGCTCCGTGTGTCACCCTTAACACTCGCCCTTAACACTCACCCTTAACACACACCCTTAACACTCACCCTTAACACTCACCCTTAACACTTTCTACCTGTGTCATTCTGTTTTTTTGTTTTTTTTTGTCAGTCCATTCCTAACTACTTCTGAAACAGAAGTACTTAACACACACACACAAACACGTGTGTGTGTGTGTGTGTGTGTGTGTGTGTGTGTGTGTGTGTGTGTGTGTGTGTGTGTGTGTGTGTGTGTGTGTGTCTGTGATGCGGAAGGGTGTGTGTGTAAGGGAATGGTCCAACAAATGGCAACTAAAGTTCAACCCGAGTAAATGTAAGGTAATGAAACTAGTCGGTGGAAACAGGAGGCCAGACACAGGATACCGAATAGTAGATGAAATACTTAATGAAACAGACAGAGAGAAAGATCTAGGAGTTGATATCACACCAAACCTGTCTCCTGAAGCCCACATAAAAAGATTAACATCTGCGGCATATGCGAGGCTGGCTAACATCAGAACGCCTTCAGGAACCTGTGTAAGGAATCATTCAGAATCTTGTACACCACATATGTAAGACCAATCCTGGAGTATGCGGCCCCAGCATGGAGCCCGTACCTTGTCAAGCACAAGACGAAGCTGGAAAAAGTTCAGAGGTATGCCACTAGACTAGTCCCAGAACTAAGAGGCATGAGTTACGAGGAAAGGCTGAGAGAAATGCACCTCACGACACTGGAATACAGAAGAGTAAGGGGAGACATGATCACTACCTACAAAATTATCAGAAATTGACAGGGTAGATAAAGATAAACCGTTTAACACGGGTGGTACACGAACAAGGGGACACAGGTGGAGACTGAGTACCCACATGAGCCACAGGGACGTTAGAAAGAACCTTTTCAGTGTCAGAGTAGTTAACAGATGGAATGCATTAGGCAGTGATGTGGTGGAGGCTGACTCCATACACAGTTTACAATGTAGATATGATAGAGCCCAGTAGGCTCAGGAACCTGTACACCAGTTGATTGACAGTTGAGAGGCGGGACCAAAGAGCCAGAGCTCAACCCCCGCAAGCACAACTAGGTGAATACATACACACACACACACACACAGGGGCCTCACGGTTGAGTGGACAGCGCTCGGAGCTAGTAGTCCTAATGGGCCGGGTTTGATTCCCTGCCGAGGCAGAAACAAATGGGCAGTGTTCTTTTTAACCCTATGCTCCTGTTCACCTAATAGGAACTGGGAGTTAACTGCTACGGGCTGCTTCCTGTGGATGTGTACTCACCTAGTTGTACTCACCTAGTTCTGATTGCGGGGGTTGAACTCTGGCTCTTTGGTCCAGCCTCTCACTGTCGATCAACTTTTTATTACTACTACTATTTTTTTCTCCACACACACACACACACACATCGCAGGAAGTAGCCCGTGACAGCTGACTAACTCCCAGGTACCTATTTATTGCTAGGTAACAGTGGCATAGAGTGAAAGAAACTCTGCCCATCGTTTCTCGCCGGCGTCCGGGATCGAACCCGGGACCACAGGATCACGTGTCCAGCGTGCTGTCCGCTCGGCCACCGACTTCCACCCCCCCCCCCCACACGCACAGTGTGTGTGTGTGTGCGTGTTAGAGAGAAATATATGTAGTAGAAATAATAGGGAAAAATATATTGGTTAGAAAGGCGGGCCCCAAGAGCTAATAGCTCGATTCTGAACCCACAAACAGTAAATAAAAATAGTAAACACGCTCCGAGGGTTCGAGCCTGCGCCGCGTACCGCTCCAACGGGTAAAGAAAACGGGAAGAATGTCAGCCCGGGCGACGCCGGCCTTGACTCACTTGTTCACCACGCAGTGACGTCACGCCTCGGTGGTCGGGAGGGGGGGGGGCATGGTTATAGTGATAGCGGTATGGAAAAAATTGAAAATATGAAAACAGAAACCACGTACAAAACTCAGGCAAATCATAACATAGAACGAAAAAGGCAATGTAAAGGATCTGGGTGTACTCATGTCGGAAGACCTTACCTTTAAAGAACACAATAAAGTAGCCGTCACAACTGCAAGAAAAATGACAGGTTGGATAACAAGAACCTTTCACACTAGAGATGCTATACCAATGATGATACTTTTCAAGACGCTTGTGCTCTCTAGAGTGGAGTACTGCTGCACAATGACAGCCCCTGTCAAAGCTGGAGAAATTGCTGACCTGGAGAGCGTGCAGAGATCCTTTACTGCTAGAATCCACTCAGTAAAACATCTAAACTATTGGGACCGACTAAAGAGCCTAAATCTGTATTCTCTTGAGCGCAGGCGGGAGAGATACATAATAATTTACACGTGGAAAATATTAGAGGGGCTGGTCCCAAACCTGCACACAGAAATAACACCACATGAGACCAGAAGGCATGGCAGGATGTGCAGAATACCCCCGTTGAAGAGCAGAGGTGCAACAGGTACTCTGAGAGAGAACTCTATCAACATCAGAGGCCCGAGACTATTCAACACGCTTCCACTACACATAAGGGACATAACTGGCCGACCCCTCACAGTGTTCAAGAGAGAACTATCAACATCAGACCCGAGACTGTTCAACACGCTTCCACTACACATAAGGGACATAACTGGCCGACCCCTCACAGTGTTCAAGAGAGAACTATCAACATCAGAGGCCCGAGACTGTTCAACACGCTTCCACTACACATAAGGGACATAACTGGCCGACCCCTCACAGTGTTCAAGAGAGAACTATCAACATCAGAGGCCCGAGACTGTTCAACACGCTTCCACTACACATAAGGGACATAACTGGCCGACCCCTCACAGTGTTCAAGAGAGAACTATCAACATCAGAGCCCCGAGACTGTTCAACACGCTTCCACTACACATAAGGGACATAACTGGCCGACCCCTCACAGTGTTCAAGAGAGAACTATCAACATCAGAGGCCCGAGACTGTTCAACACGCTTCCACTACACATAAGGGACATAACTGGCTGACCTCTCACAGTGTTCAAGAGAGAACTATCAACATCAGAGGCCCGAGACTGTTCAACACGCTTCCACCACACATAAGGGACATAACTGGACGACCCCTCAGTGTTCAAGAGAGAACTATCAACATCAGAGGCCCGAGACTGTTCAACACGCTTCCACTACACATAAGGGGCATAACTGGCCGACCCCTCACAGTGTTCAAGAGAGAACTATCAACATCAGAGGCCCGAGACTGTTCAACACGCTTCCACTACACATAAGGGACATAACTGGCCGACCCCTCACAGTGTTCAAGAGAGAACTATCAACATCAGAGGCCCGAGACTGTTCAACACGCTTCCACTACACATAAGGGACATAACTGGCCGACCCCTCACAGTGCTCAAGAGAGAACTGGATAAACACCTCCAAAGGATACCTGATCAACCAGGCTGTGACACATACGTCAGGCTGCGAGCAGCCGCGCCCAACAGCCTGGTTGATCAGTCCAGCAACCAGGAGGCCTGGTCGACGACCGGGCTTGGTGCTTTCACCTGATAGTTCCCTTCCCTGCGACTCACCAAGCAGCCATACAACCAGTTACGAAACCTCTACATCTTCCCTAAATCATGCCGGTCCTTTGTTGACATGTCTCACCCAGTGAAGGAGCAGCTGGGGAGCACCACAACCCTGAGGTTGTGGTTGTTATAAACAACCTCGTCCTGGTGCTCATAAATTGTTGAAGAAAAACCACTAACTTGCCATGACTGAGGGAAGATGGACAGGTTTCGTCAATGAGGACTGAAGGGATTGGTTGATCTTGGCCCCGGCCAGGTGTGGGAGAGAGAGGTGTGAGGACGGGCAACATTCACTCCCGGAGGCTCACCTCACCTCATGAACTACTCATTATATACACACTAATGAAGCCGCCATCACTGAGAAATGTTGTCCAGCTTGTACCAGCTGGACCGCTTGTACCAGCTGGACAGCTTGTACCAGCTGGACAGCTTGTACCAGCTGGACCGCTTGTACCAGCTGGACCGCTTGTACCAGCTGGACAGCTTGTACCAGCTGGACAGCTTGTATCAGGCGGCACTAAAGTGTGTCATCCATCTTAGCCGGCAGCTGTATTCTCTTAGTAGTATTCACCTAGTTGTGTTTGCGGGGGTTGAGCTCTGCTCTTTCGGCCCGCCGTTCAACTGTCAATCAACTGTTTCTACTACTACTACTTCTACTATTTTTTTCCACACCACACACCCCAGGAAGCAGCCCGTGACAGCTGACTAACTCCCAGGTACCTATTTACTGCTCGGTAACAGGGGCATAGGGTGAAAGAAACTCTGCCCATCGTTTCTCGCCGGCGCCCGGGATCGAACCCGGGATCACAGGCTTACGTGTACAGCGTGCTGTCCGCTCGACCGCCGCCTCCCTAGAAGTTCAGTGTGTGTGTGTGTGTGTGTGTGTGTGTGTGTGTGTGTGTGTGTGTGTGTGTGTGTGTGAGGCACGCCAAGAAGGGCAACTTTCACCCCCGGGAGACGACCTGACAGTAACACCACCTTGCATCACACAGTCCAGTTTCTCGTCTGATCATAACGGGTCGACGCCACCTTTTTATAGGCCTTCAAAGGCCTATACACCACGCTCTATGGGGCTTACGAGGCCGCCATCACACACCTTCTGATCCCCAGCATCTGTGGCGTAGCCCTCACTCAACATCAAGTATACTCTTGGTATACTAAATAGGTGTAAACTCACAGTGTATATATACTGAGCTGCAGAGCTGGGGTATGAGGACATGTGGACAGAGTGAAGAAACGGCATCCAACTATTTGCACCATCAGGGATCGAACGCCGACCCTGCAGAAAGCAAGGGCGTCAGTCCTAGTGGTTCTACTTGTGTGTGAAGGGATTGTAATGTTGCTTTACGGGAGGACTTAAGATCCAGGGAGACTCGTGTCAAATGTATAACACATATTTGGTGATGATGAATGATATTTAGATTAATTTTTGGTTTTAAATTTTGTCCCGAGGGGCGAGTTTATTGGGGCAGCGCCACTCATCCTGTGAGTGGACACACCGCCATAGCAGCATGTACAACACTCCCCAATAGGAAGAAAACCCGCTGGGTTGTTCGTCGTGTACCTTTAGGTTTGAGTCATTTGTGATCCTTCTGCCCGGCTTGGTGCCTTGTTATGATGCTGACTAACTCCTACGTGTTCCATTGTTGCAGAGTGAACCCGTTGTACCATGAGGAGGAAACTGAGAGTACCGAGGGCCTGGAGGAGGAAGAGGAAGGAGGAGAGGAGGAAGAGGACGGAAGGGAGGAAGAGGGGAGGCAGAAGGTACAACTAAGGCAGCAGAAGGAGGAAGACCTGCTCGAGTCTCCGCCCATTGACCGCAGCTCTGTCCGCTCCTCTGGTTATGGGTCCAAGGAGACGGACTCCGCCTCGGAGAGGTCAGACGGTCACGACGACGATGACCTCTTGGGGTCAGATAATGCACTCAGTAGTGCCACATCCCGTCCCCCATCCCACCCTGACGGGCATCACACAGCCCCTGGAGGGACAGGAGTGGGAGAGACGGGGGACGGGAAGGTCACCGAGTCCATAGTTGAGTTTGGCAGCTGCAGGACGCCGGCGTCTCCGGGAGAGGGAAGAGGGGCGGTGATATCCGCGGGCGGGAAGGCTGTGGCCGCCATTGTCACCCAACACCCACACTTCGTTCACGCCATCCAGGTTGGCATGCGTCGCACCCGGTCCCTGGAGATGGTGCGTCGCACCCGGTCCCTGGAGATGGTGCGGCGGCAGCCAGCCATCCAACAGTCCGGGTCCTCGACCGTGCCTCGGCCCGTCTGGCCAAGCACCGGCCAACTCCCTCATAACCAAGGAACGAGCAGAAAAGCTTTGCAGCAGATACAGGAATTGTTCACTTTTCCAGAGTCAGGACGTCAGCGCGTGCCAAGTCCAGTGGAGATTGTGACGCAGGACTTGCGATACGTGACGGCCATAGACGTGACGCCCTTGCGACCCGTCACACGTGCCAAGACCCTCAGCCTAGGGCGCCCTAGACAGGTGCCAGGAAGTGCCAAGATATCAGGTCATCATCACGATAACATGCATGCGAGGAAGGTGGAGGTGCAGGCGGGGAGTGCAGAAGACCGCAGCATCACCAGGTACTTCGGAGAAGACCGCAGTCATCCAGCCTTCTCCCTCATGTCTCTTCAGCCGGACTCGCTGGTGACCGAGGACACCCTTCGCATGATGAGGTATGGCAGGGAGGACGACCTGCTCGAGGACGACCACCACCACCACTTTGACGACGACCACCACCACTACGAGTCCCCCATCCAGTTGACACATTCTGCCACCATGCCAGACTTCAGCCAGGCTGTGTACACCAGAGGGCTCTATGCCACGCTCAATAGAGCCGCCTCGCTCAGTACCAAAGACATGGTCAAACCTCCGTATAAAGTCCGAAGTAAGAGCTTCGATATCTCCATTCCTATACACAAAAGTTGCCCCAAGAAGAGAGGACTGTTAACAATCAAAGATCTATGGGAGAGAAGTGGTTTAAAAACAAATGGTAGAAAACTTATAGTAAGCGACGACATGTTAGACATTAGAAAAGAGCCACATGAGGACGTCTCGAGAAGGTACTCTCTTGGTAGTAGTGTAGAGCACCTGAGAACCTTTGCCTCATCTGTGCCAAACAACGAACGACTCTTGCAACGACTAGAGAGCGACACAACCAACAGAACCTCCACGACCACCACCTACGACGACCTCCACAGCTTCGAGAGCAGCAGATGTAGTCACCCATCGCTGGAAACCAAGTCCTCAGGCAGCTATGCCGAGATCAACGACATTGTGCCTGGTGGAGTGGACAACCCCGCCTTCCTGGACGACAGCGGGCACCCCAGGTTCCCCAGCCCTCCTCCCATCATCCACCATAACGGCAAGCCACTCATGCCCGCCAACAAGTTCCTGGATCCGGACAAACTCGCAGCTTTCCAGAAAAAGATCAGCGAGAAGCTGCAGGGAGCGCCATTACACCGCATGCAGTGGCTGGACCTGGACGATATCGTGCTGGAAGATGCAACTGACAGTAGACAAGAACGTAGAGTCAAATTCACCGCTGATACCATCAACCCGGGGAGCCTGGAACGAGGGGGCATGGAAGGCTTCCAGCGGGGAGGTAGGAGGTCTCCTCCTGTGCCTGGAGGAGCTCTGAGGAGTCACAACAATGAGTCTCTGGAAGGAAGGAGGCTCCAGGAGGCAACCTCAAAGACCACCAGTAAGGCTGCCAGCGATGCCGACCACAAGGGCATATGGGCCATCTCTGAGAGCTACAGAGATAGATTCCAGGTGAGGTCACTTCCGGTGCTTCTGCCATGTAAACTCCCAAATAATTAAAGTAATTTAAATTAACATATATATATATTATTTATTTATTCATTTATTTATTACTTGAATAACTCGACCAACCACTTGGGGTGGACGGTAGAGCGACGGTCTCGCTTCTTGCAGGTCGGCGTTCAATCCCCGACCGTCCAAGTGGTCGGGTACCATCCTTATCCCCCCATCCCATCCCTGATCCTTATCCTGACCCCTTCCCAGTGATCTATAGTCGTACTGACCTGCTGCTTTCTCCTGATAATTACCGTACCTCACCATGAATGACTCTAGTTCACATGATCGTGAAACCTTGTGATCATAGAGGATAATAATATGTAATTAGTCATTGTTTTGTCGTGTTCTGGACGAAAGATTCGTGTCAGACCAGAAATCTGCACTTAATCCTTTATTGTGCACCCCATACTCTTGCTGGGAGTGGTAGTTTATTGTGCACCCCATACTCTTGCTGGGAGTGGTAGTTTATTGTGCACCCCATACTCTTGCTGGGAGTGGTAGTTTATTGTGCACCCCATACTCTTGCTGGGAGTGGTAGTTTATTGTGCACCCCATACTCTTGCTGGGAGTGGTAGTTTATTGTGCACCCCATACTCTTGCTGGGAGTGGTAGTTTATTGTGCACCCCATACTCTTGCTGGGAGTGGTAGTTTATTGTGCACCCCATACTCTTGCTGGGAGTGGTAGTTTATTGTGCACCCCATACTCTTGCTGGGAGTGGTAGTTTATTGTGCACCCCATACTCTTGCTGGGAGTGGTAGTTTATTGTGCACCCCATACTCTTGCTGGGAGTGGTAGTTTATTGTGCACCCCATACTCTTGCTGGGAGTGGTAGTTTATTGTGCACCCCATACTCTTGCTGGGAGTGGTAGTTTATTGTGCACCCCATACTCTTGCTGGGAGTGGTAGTTTATTGTGCACCCCATACTCTTGCTGGGAGTGGTAGTTTATTGTGCACCCCATACTCTTGCTGGGAGTGGTAGTTTATTGTGCACCCCATACTCTTGCTGGGAGTGGTAGTTTATTATGCACCCCATACTCATGCTGGGAGTGGTAGTTTATTGTGCACCGCATACTCATGCTGGGAGTGGTAGTTTATTGTGCACCCCATACTCATGCTGGGAGTGGTAGTTTATTGTGCACCCCATACTCTTGCTGGGAGTGGTAGTTTATTGTGCACCCCATACTCATGCTGGGAGTGGTAGTTTATTGTGCACCCCATACTCTTGCTGGGAGTGGTAGTTTATTGTGCACCCCATACTCTTGCTGGGAGTGGTAGTTTATTGTGCACCCCATACTCTTGCTGGGAGTGGTAGTTTATTGTGCACCCCATACTCATGCTGGGAGTGGTAGTTTATTGTGCACCCCATACTCTTGCTGGGAGTGGTAGTTTATTGTGCACCCCATACTCATGCTGGGAGTGGTAGTTTATTGTGCACCCCATACTCTTGCTGGGAGTGGTAGTTTATTATGCACCCCATACTCATGCTGGGAGTGGTAGTTTATTGTGCACCCCATACTCTTGCTGGGAGTGGTAGTTTATTATGCACCCCATACTCATGCTGGGAGTGGTAGTTTATTGTGCACCCCATACTCTTGCTGGGAGTGGTAGTTTATTGTGCACCCCATACTCATGCTGGGAGTGGTAGTTTATTGTGCACCCCATACTCTTGCTGGGAGTGGTAGTTTATTGTGCACCCCATACTCTTGCTGGGAGTGGTAGTTTATTGTGCACCCCATACTCATGCCGGGAGTGGTAGTTTATTGTGCACCCCATACTCATGCCGGGAGTGGTAGTTTATTGTGCACCCCATACTCTTGCTGGGAGTGGTAGTTTATTGTGCACCCCATACTCTTGCTGGGAGTGGTAGTTTATTGTGCACCCCATACTCTTGCTGGGAGTGGTAGTTTATTGTGCACCCCATACTCTTGCTGGGAGTGGTAGTTTATTGTGCACCCCATACTCTTGCTGGGAGTGGTAGTTTATTGTGCACCCCATACTCTTGCTGGGAGTGGTAGTTTATTGTGCACCCCATACTCTTGCTGGGAGTGGTAGTTTATTGTGCACCCCATACTCTTGCTGGGAGTGGTAGTTTATTGTGCACCCCATACTCTTGCTGGGAGTGGTAGTTTATTGTGCACCCCATACTCTTGCTGGGAGTGGTAGTTTATTATGCACCCCATACTCATCCTATAAGTTATCATATAACTATACGTGTGGTGGTGCAGGAGGCGCCGGCGGGCACCATGGGCCGCGGGAGACGACAACAGCTCTGGGAGAGCTACTATGGCACCACCGGTGGCACCCTGCCTAGACCCCTGGCACCTCACCCCAACAGCAAGGCGCCCATCTGTGGTGTGAGTACCTCACTTCTCCCCCACCTCATATTCTACTGTATGGGGTCACTTGGCTCTATATAGCGCCTCTAGGCTCTATACAGCCCCTCTAGGCTCTGTGTAGCTCCTCTAGGCTCTATAGAGCGCCTCTAGGCTCTATACAGCCCCTCTAGGCTCTGTGTAGCGCCTCTAGGCTCTATATAGCGCCTCTAGGCTCTATACAGCCCCTCTAGGCTCTGTGTAGCGCCTCTAGGCTCTATAGAGCACCTCTAGGCTCTGTGTAGCGCCTCTAGGCTCTAAAGAGCGCCTCTAGGCTGTGTAGCGCCTCTAGGCTCTGTGTAGCGCCTCTAGGCTCTGTGTAGCGCCTCTAGGCTCTATAGAGTGCCTCTAGGCTCTGTGTAGCACCTCTAGGCTCTGTGTAGCGACTCTAGGGTCTGTGTAGCGCCTCTAGGCTCTATACAGCGCCTCTAGGCTCTATATACAGCCTCAAGGCTCTATACAGCGCCTCTAGGCTCTATACGTATGATGGTAGTGTTAATGTATTTGTATTGTGTGAGACTGGTAATCAAAACAACTCCTGTACACCAGTTGTACAGTGCTCCTGGCAGTGTGGGTTCGAGTCACTTCTGGGGTGTGGAGTTTCCAGTTATATATATATATATATATATATATATATATATATATATATATATATATATATATATATATATATATATATATATATGTCGTACCTAGTAGCCAGAACGTATTTCTCGGCCTACTATGCAAGGCCCGATTTGCCTAATAGGCCGAGTGATTTTCTTTATTTTCAATAAATTGTTTCCTATTGGTTTACTTTAAATATTATTATTATATTATATTAAGAACATAAATTATTGATTTAGTTATGTTAGTTTAGGTTAGGATAAGATTGGTTGGTTAGGTAGGGTAGGTTAGGTTAGGTTATATATCTACGTTAATTTTAACTAAAATTTTTAAAAATTAGCTCATACATGATGAAATGAATAGCTTTATCATTTCATAAGATAAAAATAACAAAAATATTAAAATTCTAGAAAACTTGGCTTATTACGCAAATCGGGCCTTGCATAGTAGGCCAAGAACTGCATTCTGGCTACTAGGTACAACATTATATATATATATATATTAGCATTTTTTGTAGGTGGTTTTATTGTATTTTAGGATAATCTAATTGTAGGATTGTTATTCTAGAAGTTTTTGTAGGATTTCTGTATTATATGATTTATTGTAGGATGCCCTTATTGTAGGATTTATTGTAGGATTTGTTATTGTGTTAACTAAGCTGGTCTTTTCTTTGAATAAGGATGGTTGTAATAGTGTGCGGGTGTTTCCGCAGGGCGCCGCCACGTGCCTGGACTTCACCCTGGACCTGCGGCGGTCAGACAAGCTGCGGCAGCGGTCAGAGGCCCGCAGACGCCGCCGCCGGTGTTACGTGTTGGTGCTGGTGGTGGTGGCCCTCGGGGTGTTCCTCGGCGTGGTGGTCGCCGTCTCCCTCTACTACACCAGCGGCCAGAAGTTCTTCGGTCCCATGTAGAGGCGCCCCATGTAGAGGCGTCCCATGTAGAGGCGTCCTAGTACTACACCAGCGGCCAGAAGTTCTTTGGTCCCATGTAGAGGCGTCCCGTGTAGAGGCGTCCCAGTACTGCACCAGCGGCGAGAAGTTCTTCGGTCCCATGTAGAGGCGTCCCAGCTTCATGCAGGTCGGCGTTCAATCCCCGACCGTCCAAGTGGTTGGGCACCATTCCTTCCCCCCGTCCCATCCCAAATCTTATCTTGACCCCTTCCAAGTGCAATATAGTCGTAATGGCTTGGCACATTCCCCCTGATAATTCCCCCCTCCCCTTCCTTCCCGGCAGTTAATACGTATCCTGGAGCTACTCAACCGTTGTGGGTGGCCTCAATGACTCTAAACAACTTCACTGTATCCCCCGTCAAAGGGGAAGGAATACCTTTACAACACCCTCGACTATCTGTCAGGCGGCCAAGCAAGATACAGAATCCAGCGTCATGGCAAGTGACAGTTACATAGATACTGTAATATGTTACAGAGCCACAACTGTGTCGAGAATATTACATAATTGGGGAGCTGGTGGAACTGTAGTGAACAGAATACAAAATGACGCCGTGAGTCAGAGAGTGCCGTAAGAGGCTGTTGACAGGCGGGTGGATGACGGTAGATGGTTCTTAGTGATGACGAGCCGAGATGATGATGATGATGATGATGATGATGGTGTGATGATGCTCATGATGGTGTGGTGGTATTGAATGTCTTCCCGCCAAACACACACCGAAACTACGACGTTGGTACAACGTTCGAACAAGTTTTAACACCTCCTAACCAGTTATAACAACCAATATAGCAAGTTGTAACAACGTTCTAATACGTCATAAACACGTTAAGCCAAGATGTAACAACTTTATTACAAGTTGTAACAAGCGGAAAATAGACAGTTACAGTTTGTGTTTCCAGGGTTTGTACAGCACTGACTTGAAGTTGTACAGTGCTCTCATCAAGTTGTACAGTGCTAACGTGAAGTTTTACAGTATTTAATAAATGATTAACTTGAAACTGTATTGTACTAACTTAAAGCTGTACATTATTAACTTGAAGCTGTAGTGTACAAGTTGTACATTACTACCTTCAAGTTGTACAACCTGAACTTGAAGTTGTATGTCTCAAGACCACAAGTGTTGTGGTTGTGTTGTGTTTGGTTCACCAATGACTTGTACAAGCCAAACACACGACCAAACTACCACGTCGCTACAACGTTCGAACACGTTTTACAACTAACAAGTTGTAACAACGTTCTAATACGTCATAAAAACGTAATAACAAGATGTAACAACTTTATTACAAGTTGTAACAAGCGGACAATAGGGAGAGTTACGTTGTGTGTGTTTGCCGGGTGTGTTGTGGTCTGTGTGTTGCTGTGAACGTGTGTGTGTGTGTGTGTGTGTGTGTGTGTGTGTGTGTGTGTGTGTGTGTGTGTGTGTGTGTGTGTGTGTGTGTGTGTGTGTAATTACCTAAGTGTAGTTACAGGATGAGAGCTACGCTCGTGGTGTCCCGTCTTCCCAGCACTCTTTGTCATATAACGCTTTGAAACTACTAACGGTCTTGGCCTCCACCACCTTCTCACTTAACTTGTTCCAACCGTCTACCACTCTGCGAAAGTTAATTTTCTTATATTTCTTCGGCATCTGTGTTTAGCTAGTTTAAATCTATGACCTCTTGTTCTTAAAGTTCCAGGTCTCAGGAAATCTTCCCTATCGATTTTATCAATTCCTGTTACTATTTTGTATGTAGTGATCATATCACGTCTTTTTCTTCTGTCTTCTAGTTTTGGCATATTTAATGCCTCTAACCTCTCCTCGTAGCTCTTGCCCTTCAGTTCTGGGAGTGTGTGTGTGTGTGGTCGACCCGTCCACACTGGGGAGGAAGACTGGTCGACTTTTGGCTTCGTTTTTGACCGTTAATTAATCCTAGTTATCATAGGACGTTGCCACGACGTTGTCTGAACGTTTTTTTTTTGTTACGACAACGTAATGAATATAACACAACCCGTCCTCCTGCTTAGACAGTACCTAGTGTGACTGTCGTCAATAGTCAGACTTCGTACATACTTAGCTTTTAGAGAGTAGTATACTTACTAGTAAGAAATTGTTTTAAAATAAATGAAGCTGAAACACAAAATAAGATATTCCTTGGCCTAGTATAGCACACATGTGTTCTATATTAGGCCTCAGATATCGTGTATTAGGCCTAGAGAAGTTAGGTTAGGTTAGTTTGCCAAAGCAACACAAGTATATAATAGTTTTCCAGTTTGTCCAACTCAATAGTTTCAGATTTCTACTATATAATTTGGTCCGTGGGTATATACAGTACGGCCGTCATCGTTACTGTCAGTACTACCACCACAGGAGGACGGGCGGGGTGACAAGTAGTGTGTTTAATGTTCTTGAGCGTTGAAACACCGTGTTTACTATTGACTCAGGAGTGTGCATTTAACCCCAGCAAACACAACATAAAAACGTTTTTGTAACGTTCAGTGAACGTTATAAAGACGTTATAAAGAAACATAACAATAACGTTCAGTGAACGTTATTGTTATGTTTCCAGTGGGGAAAAAAACGTTAAATCCCGACAAACGCACGACGAAACTACGACGTTGCTACAACATTTGAACAAGTTTTAAGATGTTGTAACAGCTTTCTAAAACGTCGTAACAACGTTGCAACAACTTTGCAACATGTTTGTAACAATAGGGAACGCTACGTTGTGTGTTTGAGAGGATTGACGTCGATAAGACGCTCCTCGAGCCAGTTTTGCCCACCGGGTTCTGTGTTTGCCGGGATACTTTGCACGTTATGTATATATATATCTCGGAGATTACTCAATTTAAAAAAGGTTTTGTGCAATACGGATTTATGGCAAGGTATACTAGGTATGGCAAGGTGCTATACTTAGTTCACAAAGATTTTTTATGTGGAGTCTGTACATATTCTTGGGAGAGCTGGTGAGCTTCCTTGACTTGTTCTTGGTGCCTCCTTCCTCACCTGTTCTTGGGAGAGGTGGTGCAACTTCAGAAACTATTCTTAAGAGAGGTTTGTGAGTGTGAAGTGTTGCCAAGGTGTGGGGTAAGGACTTCAGCATTGTTGCCAAGTATATAATTTCAGTGTTCTCAATATTTTAGTCAGGTATGTGTATAGTGTAAAATATTAATGTATGTATATATATATATATTTCTAAGTGTATAACTTCCCCACAAGTGTGGGGGAAAATTGGTTTATAAACCAAATGGAAACTCTTTTTGTAAATTGGTTTATAAACCAAATGGAAACTCTTTTTGTACATTTATAAACTTTGTAAACCCTGTCCATTGATGTAAATAAGAATACGGTAGAACTAAGAACAGTGTCCGCGCTTGACGTTACGTCCTCTATAGGTATTGTCATTGATTCTTACCAGATAATAAAGGAAGTCTTCACACTTAACACTTATACTGTTGCACTCGTTATCTGCGAGTCTCTCCAGTGTTGCAACTGCTATCTGCAATTTGTTAACTATATTCAGCCGTGTGCATCTGGACACACACAAATAGCTGCGCAGTTTAGGGGTTAAAACATTTATTATGAAGTTCTTCCATTATTATTCTGGCTTAGTACACCATTTCATTACAGTTTCATACACAGTCTTAAAGCACCATTGTGAATGTTGCGTAAAGCTTCATGTTTTCTACTTACGACGAAAGTTTTATAGAATTCCATAAATACAACTTTTTATATTCTGTTGAACTGTGACGGAAAGGTCGCTTATGTTGCTGCCTTGGACGACGCACCAACTTTGCACTCGCTAAAAATGTAAATGTTTCCCCTGAGCAGAATCTTTGCAACCCAACTTAACCTGTTGAGGCTGTTGCATAGAAAACGTCAAATATTACAGAGCTTTCATTATGTACTAAACCTCCTGAGTTTGTGACTGTGTGGTCGATGCCGTTAACAATCCGACGCTTTAGGTGAGAGGACAGATTACACCACCAGCAACAGGTATTCAATGTTTAATAGGGAAATGTAGAGAGATCTAGGAGCCATTCTACTACAATTCCTGAGAGTGGTTGTCGTGTAGAAGGAAGTGTTCGCGCCCGCCAGTCCGCGAGCGGGAGTCAGACCAGGTGGGCGGCCTCTCCTCACAGCCAACTGCAGTTCGCGTTTAAATTACATTACTTGATGTTTAACATGACGTCTGGGAAAGCCTTTTACACCGTGTGTTCCACCTGCACAAAGACATCACATTAATGTGAGGTATTAATGAGGAAACTCAGGAGGCATGAGGAGGAATTGGACCTGCACACTGAGTGCTCACAAGCATACGCCTCACACCACTTAACCACATGTGGTATAGGAGCACACATGCCTCTATACCACAGTCAGAGTGCAGAAGGGGGGGGGGCAGAGGTAGTGAGTGAAACCCAGACTGGGCTTCAGTGGAAGCCTCAGGACTTCCTAGACGATTCAGTGGACTCAAAGGTTGAATTGCTTTTCAACATGTCGAGGTTAAGTGATGTGAGGCGTATGCTTGTGTGTACCCAGGCTGCAGGCCCGAATCCTCCTCAAGCCTCTTACTAAGCTTCCTCATGTTTTCTACCTTATTCAAAGGTGCAGATGTATGTAGGGTAATAACGTCATTTTCTTGGTAATGGGCTGGAGTTGACCAGTTGGGATAATGTTCAGTTTTGACCCCATGGTGGTAACGACTATACACACATTAAACTGTCTCACCAGCCCTGGAGTCGCCAAGACGTTACACAACCACTTACGAACCTCTACATCTTCTCACAATCTCTGGCGCGTTTGTTTACATGTACTAATAAAGAGTTGATGAGCCGGGGAGCGTCAGGAGGCTCTTCACAACAACAACAACAACACTACTGGCAAGTCTCGGCGATGCTCAACTGTTTAACAAATGTAATGGCGGCTGCGGAAAGGTGTAGAGGTTCCTTACTGCTTCTTGAACCCCGGCCCAGGTTATCAAGACTGTAACTTGCTTAACTAAATAAAAGTTGGGGTTCAGTTCCTGAGCCCACTATGTGCTTCTGTAATATCTTTCCTCTACCTTGTGACAGGATGAACAACCCAGCGGGATTTCTTCCTATTCGGAGTGTTGTACATGCTGCTATGGCGGTGTGTCCACCCACAGGATGAGTGGCGCTGCCCAATAAACTCGCCCCTCGGGGCAAAAGTTTGAAAAAAATCCACTACCGCCCACAGGAAGGGTATGGGGTCCACTACTGCCCACAGGATAGGTATGGAGTCCACTTCCACCGACAGCATGGGTACGAGGTCATATACCGCCCACAGCATGGGTATTGGGGTCCACTACCGCCCACAGCATGGGTATGGGGGTCCACTACCGCCCACAGTATGAGTATTATCATTAATTGATAGTTTCTCATTGGTCAATACTACGTCAGCATCATGGAATGACGGGTGTAAACACTCCTCTTCTGCAGAAATAACGTTATGGAGCATCTCAGGCCTCAAACATATTCTTGTAACATATTCTGTCCAAACATATTCTTGTAATTCATCACGTCCAACAGATATGGTCTATGCCACACTTTAAGCTAGAATGTTCATCTGTTTTGTACATTTGAAAGTAAAATAGTGTGTGATGATAGACTAGGCTACCCGTATAGAATAGGCTACTCTTATACGAACTAAGGACTTATGTATGATAATAATAAAAAATATGCTTCTCTGCTGCGTATTGTTACATCCTGGAGGACAAGGAGGAGTTATTGAGGGGTGTCAAGTGCCCTTGTGAGCTGTAACAATGAAATTGTTGATTTAATTAAGACACAATATTGACAAATACATAAAAGGTCTTCGTATCCCGCGCTTACTAAATGTTTGTTTCTTCTCAGTCTCTATAATAATGTAACTTAAACATGGACTAATAGTAAGTTGTTCCTGCAACACGTCTGTGTATAATTAAGTACACCAATTAGTATCTAAAGGTAATTAGATGCATGTAAGTTTTAATGTGAATGTAACTAAGTTTCTCCCGTAGCTATAATATAAAAAACTAGTATGATAATACCCTAAGGCAATATAAGGCTACCTTAAACCAAAATAATAATCTTTGATTAGGCATTAATTACCTTAAACTTAATACAAATTGATTAAACAAGATTTTGTGATGAAAAACAAAGTAGAACATTAAATGTGTATAGTGTGTACATTCTATCTATTGTGATTCCATTGTGTATTTCTGATTCTAAAACTATAGAATCAGAATCTGATTATAATTCTATTGTTTTGTTTGAGACTGAACACCGGAAGTGATCGTATGTTACGACAGTAGTTTCAGTGAGTCAATTACATAATGACAGTTAATGGCACTCCTGAAGTGGACGAACAGTTTAGACTGTGTGGAAGAGGCGAATGAGGAAATACGCCGAGAGATATTCCCAACTTCTTGGCGTATATACACATAGTTACTTTAGTTCTGGGCTGTGTTGAAGACTCAAGTATATTTGGCTGTTTGGTCAGTAAGCCATTTGTTAGCCATATTAACCCTTCAGTTGTCAATAGGCCTTAACCCCAACACCAAACGACTGGGCGCGTCAGGCTGGGGTTGAAACCTTACGTGTTGTTGAACATTTTGCGTCGTAATGCACTATGCAAACTGAGGATTCAAAAGTCTACTGTACTACATGGTTAATCATGAGAATTAATCTTTTGCAAAAGATCGCACACCTTTAGGAGCATTTGGCTGCACGATGGTTAAGTGAGGCTTCCAGTTCATTTTTTTTCTTTTTATTTGCATGATGGTTAAGTGAGGCTTCCAGTTCATTTTTTTTTCTTTTTATTTGCATGATCGTTAAGTGAGGCTTCCAGTTCATTTGGTCGACATTAACAGCCAAAACGGTCCATTTGTCTCAGCTGCTTCACAGAATCTTGGACCCTATGGAGCCCGTCCGCATAACCATGGTCCAAATTCTTGTCAATAAACCCACTAAAACCCCGCATTTATAAATGAAAAACCATTTACACATGATTCATGAATGCCTGCGACCAAACCTTTCGGAACAGTGCTTTGCTCACTTCTTGTGTTCGAACCCCAGCCTGGATGCTTCACCCACGAAACACCAAATACCAATAATTGACAACAGAATCAAAACATCTAAAGTAAGACTACTGACTAAATTATAATATTTATATTTGGTAAAATAACGTTTTTGAAATACACCGTTGACGCTCAAGGCGCGCCGTCGAGGTCGTCGTCTTGAGAATAGGTGCAGTTTGCATGAAGGGTTAACCCTCCCGATGACTGCACCAGGACAGACGTAAGGAGACGCGTTGACGGTTAGGAGGAGAAGAAAGTCAAAAGCGGTAGATGTGATGGGCCGTAGAGAGAGGAGAGGCGACGAAAACAGAGGCGAACGTTAGAGGGAGACACCCCGCACCGGGGGGCGGGGCGTCGTGGTCACGGTGGCAGCTGACCCACGCACGGCTTAGCAGTGTGCGCAAGACGGGAACTAATACTTCTCCGGAAACTTGTGTATCGGAAAGCGCAAGCAGTACGCTTCCCAAATCACCCGCAGGTCAGCAGGCAGCCGGCCACCAGGCGGCGCCCTCGGCTGAGACATCCTATCAGGCACCCTATACACAAACTCCTTCACCCGCGACACCCAGACAGTGGACGAGCACCACGGGATCGGAAGCACCCGGGCATCTCGATAAGGGCCCAACTCCGGACCCTCACAGGGCACGACCCCAGCAGACGGGACTAGGCAATCCCCAGACCGGAGCAAGGAAGGAGGGGATACAGCAGGGGAGGCAGGCGCGGCACCGACCCCACCACCGGGCACAGGAGCCGAGGCCCCCTGGCGCACATCTTTCCGCAACAGCACGACAAGGTCACGATCATCAGGCACAACCCCCCACTGCGGAGATCCAACAGCAGGAGACGCAGGAGGTGAGGCACAGGTAGCAACTTCGGAGCCCCTCACAGCACCATCATCCTCGGCGGGAGGCGCCAGATCACCATACTCCCCCACCTCCTCCCAAGGCACACCACGAAGGGGAGAGACACTCCGAGCCCGCCGTGAACGCTTCGAGACAGGCCGCACCACACCACGCCCAGCAGGCCCCGCCGCAGGCACGGCCACCATCTTCACATCCACACAGGCCACACCCGCACCGTCCGAAGAGTCCACAGAGGCCACATCGCCCGCACTGTCCACATCATCCAGGGAAACAGCCTCAGAACACCGACGCGCACGCTTCTGCAAAGGGATGGAAAGAGCAGAACTACAGTCACCAACACACACAGGCACGGCAGGCACCTCCCCCTGCCGAAGCACCCCCTCTAAAACAGCAGAACCCGCGTCCCCGGGAGCCGGTATCACATCCACAGGCGGGGGCGGGACATGGACCTCCACCGGGACATCCTGCACTACTCGCAGCTCAGGCGACGGCCCGACACCCACACACACCGGCTCAACAACCCCAGTGGCCACAGCAGTCATCAGACGTGTCGCACAGGCCGTAGAATTCGCCTCAACAGGCGGAGCAGCAGACAGGCAATCAGGCGCCTCAGGCACAGCACCTACTCCGTCCTCAGAACCGTCCGAACGTAACAAGGGCGGGAAATCCTCCGCACGAAAAACATGCACCCGACCAGTTGCTCCCACGTCGCACGCCGCAGCCAGATGACCCTCGTGACCACACCGATAACAGGTGCGCGGTTGACCCCGATACTGGCAGCGGAGCGTGTATCCCAACACGGACATCGACGACGGTACACTACACTTCAGCGACATTGTCAGGGTGCGAGAGCCGTCAAGCATACCAACACAGTGCCCGGCAACGACCTTGTTCCAACGAACACTTAACACTGTCCCAAATCGCTCAAAACAGGAGGTTAAAAAGTCGTCCTGAAATTCGAAGGGGGCACCATGCACCACCACAGACGTCAAGGTGACACTAAGATTCACCACCTTAACTGAGCCAGCTGAATCAGGGAGAGGGTAAACACGCCCCTCACAACGCTCGAGAAACGCCTGAAAGGCAGCCTGGAGGCGGAACTTGACCACAGCACGGTGGCCCTGAAGCAGCTGGATGCCCACCAGGTCCGACAGCTGCACATGAAGCACGTCCACCAGGGCGACACCAACCAATGGATGGTCCACCGGCACCGTAAATGCCAGACCAGCCGACAATGTCCTCTGCACTGGAAGGCGAGACGACCCCATGGCTAAGGCAAACGTCACCCTGTCAGTGGCAAACCACCACCAGCAGGGCAAACCAGCAGTCACCCAACGTAAACACTAGCCAGTGCGGAGAGACCTCAGGAGCGTCCGACCTGGCCGGTGGTCACCACGCAACTCCCGGCGAGGTCAGTCTGGTCCGGGCCGAGCCCAACACCTGGGCACTAGTTTACAGTAAGTCTTGCTAATACTATGGTAAAGATAGATATAAAGTACAGGATACACTCAGAGGTGAACCCCATCTCACGGTATATATATATATATATATATATATATATATATATATATATATATATATATATATATATATATATTTTTAGGCATCCTTCAGTCTCGGGAGACTATGGAGTTGCGCCCTAGTTGTCAATCCTGGTGCAGCGTCTGGTGTGACTGATGAGGCCAATCCGAGAGTGGCAGTCCATCCCACACCGAGCACAAACGAAGTCCGATTCTGGTCTGTCTTCCTGGTTACCGGCTTTCCTTCTCTGTCTCTTTGCCTCCGATTCCTTGGCAAGTGACTCCTCGAACTTGGAGAGACCTCGTTGAACAGACTGCCTCCAGGCTGAACGGTCTGCAGCCAGTGTCTCCCATATAGCAAGATCGACGTCCATGGCTTTCAGGTCCCTTTTGCATACGTCTTTGTACCGTAGCTGGGGCTTGCCTACTGGACGCTTTCCCTGCCTCAGCTCTCCATACAGGAGATCCTTGGGGATCCTGCCGTCGCCCATTCGCACAACGTGCCCGAGCCAGCGCATTCGTCTCTGTTTCAGCATTGTGTACATGCTGGTGATTCTTGCTCTCCCCAAGACGTTGTTGTTTGTCACCTTGTCCTGCCAGGTGATGTCCAAGACATATATATATGTCTTGGACATATATATGTCGTACCTAGTAGCCAGAACGCACTTCTCAGCCTACTATGCAAGACCCGATTTGCTTAATAAGCCAAGTTTTCCTGAATTATTATATTTTCTCAAATTTTTTTCTTATGAAATGATAAAGCTACCCATTTCATTATGTATGAGGTCAATTTTTTCTTATTGGAGTTAAAAATAACGTAGATATATGACCGAACCTAACCAACCCTACCTAACCTAACCTAACCTATCTTTATAGGTTAGGTTCGGTTAGGTAGCCGAAAAAGTTAGGTTAGGTTAGGTTAGGTAGGTTAGGTAGTCGAGAAACAATTAATTCATGAAAACTTGGCTTATTAGGCAAATCGGGCCTTGTATAGTAGGCTGAGAAGTGCGTTCTGGCTATTAGGTACGACATATATATATATATATATATATATATATATATATATATATATATATATATATATATATATATATATATATATATATATATATGTCGTACCTAGTAGCCAGAACGCACTTCTCAGCCTACTATGCAAGGCCCGATTTGCCTAATATGCCAAGTTTTCATGAATTAGTTGTTTTTCGACTACCTAACCTACCTAACCTAACCTAACCTAACTTTTTTGGTTACCTAATGTAACCTAACCTATAAAGATAGGTTAGATTAGGTTAGGTAGGGTTGGTTAGGTTCGGTCATATATCTACGTTAATTTTAACTCCAATAAAAAAAATTGACCTCATACATAATGAAATGGGTAGCTTTATCATTTGATAAGAAAAAAAATTAGAGAAAATATATTAATTCAGGAAAACTTGGCTTATTAGGCAAATCGGGCCTTGCATAGTAAGCCAAGAAGTGCGTTCTGGCTACTAGGTACGACATATATATATATATATATATATATATATATATATATATATATATATATATATATATATATATATATATATATATATATATATATATATATATGTCGTACCTAGTAGCCAGAACTCACTTCTCAGCCTACTATTCAAGGCCCGATTTGCCTAATAAGCCAAGTTTTCCTGAATTAATATATTTACTATAATTTTTTTCTTATGAAATGATAAAGCAACCCTTTTCTCTATGTATGAGGTCAATTTTTTTTTATTGGAGTTAAAATTAACGTAGATATATGACCGAACCTAACCAACCCTACCTAACCTAACCTAACCTATATTTATAGGTAAGGTTAGGTTAGGTAGCCAAAAAAAGCTAGGTTAGGTTATGTTAGGTAGGTTAGGTAGACGAAAAAACATTAATTCATGAAAACTTGGCTTATTAGGCAAATCGGGCCTTGCATAGTAGGCTGAATAGTGCGTTCTGGCTACTAGGTACGACATATATATATATATATATATACTTGTTGGTTGGTCAATAAGCTATTGGGGTGGCCTAAATAACCATCGGTCAGAACACCTGTCACCATTTACTAGTATTCAATACAATAGGCAGACAATATTGCTGCTGTTGTATAAATAAATCACTCATAGAAGACGTGGCGCAGTGGAATTTTCCGTCAATAGAAAACGAGATATCATTGCCACATAGCTCTATAAATTCACCAGCTATTCTGTTGGAAATTATATTTAATACAGCAGTCTTTGAACTTTTAACATCATAAAAATATTCCACTTGAATTAACTTAATTATCAGTACCAAAACAGAGTAAATGTGACCTTATTTCTACCACTTGTTGACATCTAGACAAGAGAGCGAGCGCGTCAGGAGAGGAGGGAGTGGTCAGCCATTATTGCTAGACCAAAGTCGCTGGAGGAAAACAGTTCCTAATTTTCCCTTGGACAACGGAGTTACGGGACTAATAGTGTTCCTGCTATCAACTCCAGCTGCGTCTACTATAAGGGAAGTGTATTACTGAAACCCGTTTATAATCTTTACATTTCTGGCCAGTTATGCTAGGTATATAGAGCGAACCGGTTAGCGTGAAAGAAAGCGATTTGACGGAGGTGATCACAGTCCAGTGGCCACAGGGGCGCCTCACTGATCACAGTCCAGTGCCCACAGGGGCGCCTCACTGATCACAGTCCAGTGCCCACAGGGGCGCCTCACTGATCACAGCCCAGTGCCCACAGGGGCGCCTCACTGATCACAGTCCAGTGCCCACAGGGGCGCCTCACTGATCACAGCCCAGTGCCCACAGGGGCGCCTCACTGATCACAGTCCAGTGCCCACAGGGGCGCCTCACTGATCACAGTCCAGTGCCCACAGGGGCGCCTCACTGATCACAGTCCAGTGCCCACAGGGGCGCCTCACTGATCACAGTCCAGTGGCCACAGGGGCGCCTCACTGATCACAGTCCAGTGGCCACAGGGGCGCCTCACTGATCACAGTCCAGTGGCCACAGGGGCGCCTCACTGATCACAGTCCAGTGGCCACAGGGGCGCCTCACTGATCACAGCCCAGTGGCCACAGGGGCGCCTCACTGATCACAGCCCAGTGGCCACAGGGGCGCCTCACTGATCACAGTCCAGTGGCCACAGGGGCGCCTCACTGATCACAGCCCAGTGGCCACAGGGGCGCCTCACTGATCACAGCCCAGTGGCCACAGGGGCGCCTCACTGATCACAGTCCAGTGGCCATAGGGGCGCCTCACTGATCACAGTCCAGTGGCCATAGGGGCGCCTCACTGATCACAGTCCAGTGGCCACAGGGGCGCCTCACTGATCACAGTCCAGTGGCCACAGGGGCGCCTCACTGATCACAGTCCAGTGGCCACAGGGGCGCCTCACTGATCACAGTCCAGTGGCCACAGGGGCGCCTCACTGATCACAGTCCAGTGGCCACAGGGGCGCCTCACTGATCACAGTCCAGTGGCCATAGGGGCGCCTCACTGATCACAGTCCAGTGGCCATAGGGGCGCCTCACTGATCACAGCCCAGTGGCCACAGGGGCGCCTCACTGATCACAGCCCAGTGGCCACAGGGGCGCCTCACTGATCACAGTCCAGTGGCCATAGGGGCGCCTCACTGATCACAGTCCAGTGGCCACAGGGGCGCCTCACTGATCACAGTCCAGTGGCCATAGGGGCGCCTCACCGATCACAGTCCAGTGGCCATAGGGGCGCCTCACTGATCACAGTCCAGTGGCCACAGGGGTGCCTCACTGATCACAGCCCAGTGGCCACAGGGGCGCCTCACTGATCACAGTCCAGTGGCCACAGGGGCGCCTCACTGATCACAGTCCAGTGGCCACAGGGGCGCCTCACTGATCACAGTCCAGTGGCCATAGGGGCGCCTCACTGATCACAGTCCAGTGGCCATAGGGGCGCCTCACTGATCACAGCCCAGTGGCCACAGGGGCGCCTCACTGATCACAGCCCAGTGGCCACAGGGGCGCCTCACTGATCACAGTCCAGTGGCCATAGGGGCGCCTCACTGATCACAGTCCAGTGGCCACAGGGCGCCTCACTGATCACAGTCCAGTGGCCATAGGGGCGCCTCACTGATCACAGTCCAATGGCCATAGGGGCGCCTCACTGATCACAGCCCAGTGGCCACAGGGGCGCCTCACTGATCACAGTCCAGTGGCCATAGGGGCGCCTCACTGATCACAGTCCAGTGGCCATAGGGGCGCCTCACTGATCACAGTCCAGTGGCCATAGGGGCGCCTCACTGATCACAGGCCAGTGGCCATAGGGGCGCCTCACTGATCACAGGCCAGTGGCCATAGGGGCGCCTCACTGATCACAGGCCAGTGGCCACAGAGGCGCCTCACTGATCACAGGCCAGTGGCCACAAGGGCGCCTCACTGATCACAGGCCAGTGGCCACAGGGGCGCCTCACTGATCACAGGCCAGTGGCCATAGGGGCGCCTCACTGATCACAGCCCAGTGGCCACAGGGGCGCCTCACTGATCACAGTCCAGTGGCCACAGGGGCGCCTCACTGATCACAGGCCAGTGGCCATAGGGGCGCCTCACTGATCACAGCCCAGTGGCCACAGGGGCGCCTCACTGATCACAGTCCAGTGGCCATAGGGGCGCCTCACTGATCACAGTCCAGTGGCCACAGGGGCGCCTCACTGATCACAGTCCAGTGGCCATAGGGGCGCCTCACTGATCACAGCCCAGTGGCCACAGGGGCGCCTCACTGATCACAGCCCAGTGGCCACAGGGGCGCCTCACTGATCACAGTCCAGTGGCCACAGGGGCGCCTCACTGATCACAGTCCAGTGGCCACAGGGGCGCCTCACTGATCACAGTCCAGTGGCCACAGGGGCGCCTCACTGATCACAGTCCAGTGGCCAGAGGGGCGCCTCACTGATCGCAGTCCAGTGGCCACAGGGGCGCCTCACTGATCACAGTCCAGTGGCCATAGGGGCGCCTCACTGATCACAGTCCAGTGCCCACAGGGGCGCCTCACTGATCACAGTCCAGTGGCCACAGGGGCGCCTCACTGATCACAGTCCAGTGGCCACAGGGGCGCCTCACTGATCACAGTCCAGTGGCCACAGGGGCGCCTCACTGATCACAGTCCAGTGCCCACAGGGGCGCCTCACTGATCACAGCCCAGTGCCCACAGGGGCGCCTCACTGATCACAGCCCAGTGGCCACAGGGGCGCCTCACTTCTCCTCAGGGCAACTACAGAGAGAATATAATATAATAATTCATTGTGTCAGGGGGGACAGGCAGCCAGAGTGTATATACATGTTAGGCTTCTATCGAGGTCCCCCCCTCCCCAAGGTTGAATCACTGACCCCCCCCCTCCCCCCCACAATATGCAACCCCATAACAAGCTGACCAACTCCTGGGTACCTAGTTACTGCTAGGTGAACAGGTGAAATAGGTGATAGGAAATTGCCCAAAGCCCAACCATTTCTGACCTGCCCGGGATTCGAACCAGGAATTCTCGATTGTGAGTCGAGAAGGAACCCGACTGTCCTACCGGGACCCTTTGGTAACAAAATATATTTATAGTGACCTCGACGGGGACAGAATGCCGTTGGCTTGTCAAAGGTTCCCCAATTGTTGAAACAAGAGAAGTACAGCTTTCCTGGTTACGGAGATTATGACGGGTACTTCAGAAGGTCACCAGGGCAGGCAAATGTGAACTATATATTGTCGACAATTATGGAGACATTAGTGTGTAGGCCTACATATTGTGTATATGTAGCGTGCGAGAGTAAACGGTGTAGGTCTACTGATCAAGATAACTATATATTATAATTGGCTACAACCTTAAAGGGAGATCCGGAGCCGATAATAATATATAACAATATAAAAAAATTTAATTATTAAGGAATACTTTTATTGTGACTTTTAGTATTGTTACCCATATAGATTGCAAGTTTTCTTTAATGTATATAATGAAGTGGGAGGGTAAACTGTAGTAAATTACTCCTATGATATTTATTTTCCGAGAATTAGAGATGAGTTCAGTATACTTAAGAGACGATATATTTGAATTACCTTTTAATGAAGCAAAAAGTGTGTCCAACCTATACTTTAAAAATAAAGCAATGAAGCACCAATAATGTCTTGGCCATAATATCAACTTTGTGCAAATAATTGACTCTCGAAGACAGAGAATTTAACTGGTACTTTAATCTCTTCAAATATAACAATGCCATTGATCTATTCTAATTATCACCATCTTACACTTAGGTTTCATACAATTATTTTATTCAAATTACTCAAATTTTTCATTGTGTAGCTGCCTAAAGCTTTCAGATAAATTCTGCCCAATCTTAAGATTGGCCAGAATTTACCTGAAAGCTACCATATCTCTCTAGTGGCCGCGACAAGGACAGCAAGCCGGCGCCTTATCAAATGTCCCTATTTGTCCTAATAATTTTATTCAACTGGATTTTGAAATGCAGCGGTGTTTCTGTAGTTACGGCTTCAGCGGGTAGGTGGTTCCTTGGGTTTATAACTCTGTGGGTGGAAAAGCCTCTCCTGTTCTCAGTCCAACATTGTGGCTTGTTGAGCTTGACACAGTTGCTCCTTGTTTGTGTTACATCTTGTGAGGAAATTTAACAGTGATTGATTAATAATTAAAAAATGTATTTAATTGTATTTATTCCTTATTTAATACTTGTGGAGTGGACTGTATTTATATAATTTATCATCAGTAAACCTCCCTTCACACATGGGGGGGGGCGTATTTTAATCTTACCGTAGTTAAAGTTTACCACCGCAGTATAAACGGTAGATAGAATTACTAATGAGTTAAGTTACAGTACTACGGGTGAGTTAAACTGTTAAAAGCCTCAGCTGTAGTGGAGGGTGAGGGAGGTCATCCTCCAGTGAGGGACGAGGTCCACCACACCTGGTCCGTCCTGCAGGTGTGGTAATGGCGGCCGCTGGTGGTGGTGGTGGGACGGTACAGGTCACCTTGTGGTGCACCTCAACCACTTGGGCTGGACGGTCTCGCTTAATTAAATATTCAAGCAGGTCGGCGTTCAATCCCCGACCGCCCAAGTGGTTGGGCGCCATTCCTTCCCCCCCCCCCCGTCCCATCCCTAATCCTTATCCTGACCCCTTCCCAGTACTATATAGTCGTAAGGACTTGGCGTGTTCCCCTGATAGTTCCCTCCCTTCTCTCACAATATACCTGGGCCAACGTTACCACGTAACATCTTTTTTTTTTAGATTTTTTATTGATATATACAAGAGTTGTTACATTCTTGTACAGCCACTAGTACGCGTAGCGTTTCGGGCAAGTCCTTAATCCTATGGTCCCTGGAATACGATCCCCTGCCGCGAAGAATCGTTGTTACAACAAAGTACACATTTTACTGTTGAGTTAAACAGAGGCTACAGTTAAGGATTTGCGCCCAGTAAATCCTCCCCGGCCAGGATACGAACCCAGGATAAAGCACTCGCGGAACACCAAGCGAGTGTCTTACCACTACGCCACGGAGACTGGTAAACATCTATAGCATTATATACATCTATATAGAGACATCTATAGCAAGAACAGATATACCTCAACTGTAGCACATAAATGTAAATTAATTCGAGACTCTTAGTCTTGAGGGGGTTGTCATCCGCCCTGATGATTAGTCTAAGACACTCAGTCATCCACCAACTAATCTGAACTACAATAAACCGAAATTAGCCCTTTCCGTTGTCGTGCAAGTTGTGACAACAAATATATAGTGACTCCGTTTCTTTGTTGTGAGTCACGCTGCAGTATATAACTTGGTGGTAGAGGTTGTGGTGACTGTGGTAGGCCAGCGTCGGCTCAACTACCCCGTCACGTGTCAACTGTGCCATGTTCAGTGTACTTGACCACAATGGTCTCTCTCCCTCCTCGCGCCTCACCTCCAGGTGAGAATTTTATCGAGAAGGATAAAGAGGGTGTTGTGTACTCTCATATTGTTATTGAATGTATAATTAAATGAGATAGTTGAATTGGGCTACCAGCTCTGAGACTGTGGATTTTATATTAAATTAGTCAGAAACATTTTGAGAACGAGATATAGTCGACGTAGGGTACGTTAACCCCGTTTTCTATTCAAGAGTCATCATTTCCTGTTTCTTTTATGACTAACTAAAATATTTATTCTTTCGTAACATGACACAAAACGACAGTGATTTCCAGCATATTGAATTCATTTTATAATTGATGTGGTTATTTCCCACACATCTTGAGCAAGTTTTCTTTCCTAGTTTCCTTAGGCTGATCTGATTTTCCTAGTGGCGGAATTTAAGTCCCTTCTGTATATCTTGATCCATGTTGCTTTATATATATATATATATATATATATATATATATATATATATATATATATATATATATATATATATATATATATATATATATATATATATATATATATATATTGGTGTATACTGGCAGCAGGTTTTCTTTCAAACATGTTTCATTGAATATGACCGCATATTCTGTATTTATTATTTTCTGGTTTAGGGCTTCTATCCCTCTAACTATTTTCTTAGCATCAGGGCTTAATTGGAATAGGAGTTCTCCAAAACTCATTTTCGTACTTTTAAGGTGAAGAAAAGAAGTGATTTACTATAGAGTGTATTACACTTATTTGTATAATTTGCACGACGTTTCGAACCTCCATGGTTCATTCTCAAGTGAACAGATCTTACAATACTAGTTGATTTTATACCCGCATTAGGTCAGGTGATAATACAATGAAGGTGAAAAACATGGGGGGATACATAAGGGAAAATTCGTATGGACCAATAAGCCTTCTGCAGCCCCTATGTTTATCCCTTATGTATCCCCCCATGTTTTTCACCTTCATACTCTACCCACCATGAGAGTAAGGACAAGACAAGAACATATCGATGCCAACACAGAAGACAATGTCCAACATAACAGGCCAATTACACTGGATTAATCTTTGTGTTTAGATAGGAGATGCCTCGTATGGGCCAATAAGCCTTCTGCAGCCCCTATGTTTATCCCTTATGTATCCCCCCATGTTTTTCACCTTCATTGTATTATCACCTGACCTAATGCGGGTATAAAATCAACTAGTATTGTAAGATCTGTTCACTTGAGAATGAACCATGGAGGTTCGAAACGTCGTGCAAATTATACAAATAAGTGTAATACACTCTATAGTAAATCACTTCTTTTCTTCACCTTAAAAGTACGAAAATGAGTTTTGGAGAACTCCTATTCCAATTAAGCCCTGATGCTAAGAAAATAGTTAGAGGGATAGAAGCCCTAAACCAGAAAATAATAAATACAGAATATGCGGTCATATTCAATGATATATATATATATATATATATATATATATATATATATATATATATATATATATATATATATATATATATATGTGTGTGTATATCACGAAAATAAACACGTGATTAAGAATGTGACAATGTCAGACCACGGAGGAAAAATGAAACAGGAATTTCCTTAAGTACTTTCGTATATTAAATACATCTTCAGAAGGTCCTTCTGAAGATGTATTTAATATACGAAATTTAATATACATAATCCTACAGAGACGAGAGCACCCCCAAATTAGACATACCTGAGCCACACTTGAAAAGTCTTCTCGAAGCATGTACAAAGGAAGCCCCTTTCATCAGTCCACAAGGAGACATGTATTTACAAATAGACGGAGTAGCAATGGGCTCCCCCTTAGGAGTTTTATTTGCTAATTTTTATATGGGAACCATCGAAGATAGGGTCTTCAGTAGCAGACAAAAACCAACTGTATACTGCCGTTATGTAGATGACATATTCGTAATAGTAAAAGACTCAGATGCACTAATTGACCTAAAAAGACACCTAGAGAGAGAGTCAGTACTCCGATTTACACATGAAAATAGTGAAAATAACAGTCTGCCATTCTTGGATGTACTAATAACAAAAACAGGAACCTCTTTAAGCACCAACGTATATACCAAGCCCACCAACATAGGATTATGCCTGAACGGTAGAAGTGAGTGCCCCCAAAGATACAAAGCCAGTGTTCTCAATGCTTATATTCGTCGAGCGCTTACCCACTGCTCTGACTGGAGCAACGTGAGTAGAGAGTTTGAAAGAGTAACTCAGGTATTGGTGAACAACGGATATAGCAACGCGGAAATAAACGCTGCTATAAGAAGACACTTGGACCGTTGGTATAATTCAGAACCTAGAACAGAAACCACAACACCCCCAATAAAATTATATTACAAATCAACCATGCACAGTGAACATATAAAAGAGGAAAGAATAATGAAAGAAATAATCCGTAAAGGAGTAAAAAGCACTACTCCTAACCAAAACATAAACCTGATAATATTCTACAAAACCAAGAAGACTTCCGAACTCCTTATCAAAAACAGCCCGAAGCCGACGGAGAACCCTCTACAGCAGTCAAGCGTTGTATACATGTACACTTGCCCCCACGAAGGATGTAACCTTCAATGTAAGTACATAGGTATGACGTCGACCAAGCTGACGAGGCGTTTGACATGCCATCTTCAATCTGGTGCCCCTAGGAATCACATGAGACAAGCCCATGACATTACTCTAACAAGAGAAATGTTGAACAAGAATACTTGCATAATAGACAAAACCCAAGATTCAAGAAGATTACAAATTCTTGAGGCAATTCACATAAGAATAGAGCGACCTACCATGAACACCCAAATCACGGAACTATTTACTCTACCCACCATGAGAGTAAGGACAAGACAAGAACATATCGATGCCAACACAGAAGACAATGTCCAACATAACAGGCCAATTACACTGGATTAATCTTTGTGTTTAGATAGGAGATGCCTCGTATGGGCCAATAAGCCTTCTGCAGCCCCTATGTTTATCCCTTATGTATCCCCCCATGTTTTCACCTTCATTGTATTATCACCTGACCTAATGCGGGTATAAAATCAACTAGTATTGTAAGATCTGTTCACTTGAGAATGAACCATGGAGGTTCGAAACGTCGTGCAAATTATACAAATAAGTGTAATATACTCTATAGTAAATCACTTCTTTTCTTCACCTTAAAAGTACGAAAATGAGTTTTGGAGAACTCCTATTTCAATTAAGCCCTGATGCTAAGAAAATAGTTAGAGGGATAGAAGCCCTAAACCAGAAAATAATAAATACAGAATATGCGGTCATATTCAATATATATATATATATATATATATATATATATATATATATATATATATATATAAAATATATATATATATATATATATATATAAATATATATATATATATATATATATATATATATATATATATATATATATATATATATATACTGTATATATATATTATTAAATATGACCGAAAAAGTAAGATTAATAATTCTAACACGAATTTTCTCGATCTTTCTTACGTTTCTTTTCACTGTTGATAGTAATTCAAAAATCAATTCTCCAAAATTAATTTTTATTTCAAGTCTGACGCGACACTTGAGCGCGTTTCGTAAAACTTATTACATTTTCAAAGACTTTAGTTTACACACACACACACAACTTTAACTGAATAGAGCTTAAACATCTTCGAGTTTTTATACCTATATTTGGGTGAGGTGACATGTTACAACAGTTTTGGATGAGGTGAAAATAAACTTTTAACACAAGACAGGACACGAAAAATGGGTATTAAAGGTAGGTGACTGCAGAAGGCCTATTTTTATTGGCCCATATTTCTTGATGCTTCTATATTGGAGCGGAGTCTTGAAGTGGGTAGAATTCTACCCACTTGGAACAGTCTTGAATATAACCTTATAACACCTCTCTCTCTCTCTCTAGAGAGAGGGAGGGGTTATAAGGCGCAGTAGTCACAAAGAGAGACGGAGCCTCGCTAGGGGACGAGGTGGTCACCGCAGGGCGCTTGGGGCTCGACCCTACCACAGGGCGCTTGGGGCTCGACCCTACCACAGGGGACCGAGGGGAGCAAGGGTTGGGGGGGGGGAGGGGGAAGAAGTCCGGTCTGGGCCCAATGTAGCGGAGGCTCCAAAGTCCGGTTCTCCACCTCAGTCCAACTCACGGGACTGGTCGCCCACCCCATGAGCCTGGGTAAGAGAAGTCGTGTCGTCATCCATAAAGCAATCATTTTTAACAGTCTGGGACCTGGAACTAAGAGATACCATCTACCAGGGCAGCCAGGGCGAGCGCGGGGCAGTGCAGGAAGGGTGTGTCGTCCCCAGTGGTGCTTCCCCCTTTTCAACAGGGGAGTCCTACTGCATTGTCCATTCTCCCACACTGGTGCTAAGACCCCCATCCCTCCAGCCTGGCCACCCAACCATCCACTCAGGGGCGTCCCCTCACGGGCGACCCCTGCAGCGGGCAGTCCGATGATTCACAAGGCCACTACGTGGTGCCCTTCTGCACGTACACCACCCGAAGAAGGGGCAGGAGAGGGAGCGAAGGCAACCCTCACCAGTCTCAGGGAGGTGTACGTGAGCCCCTCGCCACGACAAGGCGACACCACGGAGGGGGATGGATAGACAGGTTGATATTCTTTGAAGAGTTGCTGTTGACAGTCCGCGGATGGGCGCGGCTACTCACCATTCACTACGTGTTGACGTGGGTGGATTCATCACTTTGCTGGCTAAGGGCCGTCGTGCCTGTAGTGGCCTCGACGGGGACAGGAAACCGTTGGCATGTCGATGGTTCCCCGTTATTCCCCCGAGGATTTTTTTTGTAATGAGTTATTCTACATTTAAACTGTAGTAATATTTTTTATTTATACAATATGCATTAGTACTTGTTATAGTTGTTTGTTAAGTTAAATTGTATATTGCATACAACCACTAATACGCAAAGTATTTTTGACATGATCCATATTATTAGGCTTATAATAACCATATTAATACTGACGGCTCTAGGTGACCCAGGCTTACCCCCTAGGCCGACACACTAGGCCTACACCCTAGGCCTCCTTCTTACTTCTGGAGGCGTGGCGGGCGTCCTCCAGCGGCCAGATGAGGTACCTGAGGGAGAATATACCCACCACGCTGATCTGAAGAGCCCAGCATGTCGTGGTGCAGCGGGTGAGGCCCAGGCGCCCCCGACACACACACACCGCCCACACCACCTCCAGCACGTGCACCACCACTGTCGGCACGAACCTGTGGGAGGGCCAGCTGTCAGTACCTGTTGGTCTGTGGGAGGGCCAGCTGTCAGTGTCTGTTGGTCTGTGGGAGGGCCAGCTGTCAGTGCTGGTCTGTGGGATGGCCAGCTGTCAGTGCCTGTTGGTCTGTGGGAGGGCCAGCTGTCAGTGCCTGTTGGTCTGTGGGAGGGCCAGCTGTCAGTGCTGGTCTGTGGGATGGCCAGCTGTCAGTGCCTGTTGGTCTGTGGGATGGCCAGCTGTCAGTGCCTGTTGGTCTGTGGGTCAGCTGTCAGTGCCTGTTGGTCTGTGGGAGGGCCAGCTGTCAGTGCCTGTTGGTCTGTGGGAGGGTCAGCTGTCAGTGCCTGTTGGTCTGTGGGATGGCCAGCTGGCAGTGCCTGTTGGTCTGTGGGAGGGTCAGCTGTCAGTGCCTGTTGGTCTGTGGGAGGGCCAGCTGTCAGTGCCTGTTGGTCTGTGGGAGGGCCAGCTGTCAGTGCCTGTTGGTCTGTGGGATGGCCAGCTGTCAGTGCCTGCTGGCCTGTGGGATGGCCAGCTCGCCTCTCAACTGTCTCTACTACCACCTTTTTTTTCCACACCACACATACCCCGGGAAGCAGCCCGTGGCAGCTGACTAACTCCCAGGTACCTATTTACTGCTAGGTAACAGGGGCATAGGGTGAAAGAAACTCTGCCCATCATTTCTCTCCGGCGCCTGGGATAGAACCCGGGACCACAGATTCTGTGTTCTGTTGTGTGTGCCGCTTCACTCAACACTATCGACCCCTTTGTCGTGTCCGTTCATCCACTTCTATACTTTCATCACCTCGCCCCTAACTTTTCTCCTGGCTAGAGAAAGTAATTATATTTTCATCTGTATCTTTCTTCGTGAGATTTATACTTATAAGGGAGATTTGAAACATTGTGTGTGTGTGTGTGTGTGAGGGAGGGAGGCAGGTGTGTGTTTGTGTGTGTGGGAGGGAGGCAGGTGTGTGTGTGGGAGGGAGGCAGGTGTGTGTGTGTGTGTGTGGGAGGGAGGCAGGTGTGTGTGTGTGTGAGGGAGGGAGGCAGGTGTGTGTGTGTGTGGGAGGGAGGCAGGTGTGTGTGTGTGTGTGGGAGGGAGGCAGGTGTGTGAGGGAGGAAGAATGACACAAGCACATATACACTACCCATGACCCTAGGAGTCACAAACAACAGTGCCCAAGAGGCGCCGCTACGTACACCAGTCTGACCAAGGCGTTGTGATGGGCACCAAGCCAGGCCAGGAGCTGTCCGAACGGGCCGAGGAGCGGGTGTTCGAACACTTCCGGACACTGCCACGTCAACTACGAACACGGGAGAGAGAAAAAGTCATCAGTGTGAGGACAAGGAGCTGGGGTATGAGGACCAGGAGCTGGGGTATGAGGACCAGGAGCTGGGGTATGAGGACCAGGAGCTGGGGTATGAGGACCAGGAGCTGGGGTATGAGGACCAGGAGCTGGGGTATGAGGACCAGGAGCTGGGGTATGGGGACCAGGAGCTGGGGTATGGGGACCAGGAGCTGGGGTATGGGGACCAGGAGCTGGGGTATGAGGACCAGGAGCTGGGGTATGAGGACCAGGAGCTGGGGTATGGGGACCAGGAGCTGGGGTATGGGGACCAGGAGCTGGGGTATGGGGACCAGGAGCTGGGGTATGAGGACCAGGAGCTGGGGTATGAGGACCAGGAGCTGGGGTATGAGGACCAGGAGCTAGGGTATGAGTACCAGGAGCTGGGGTATGAGGACCAGGAGCTGGGGTATGAGGACCAGGAGCTGGGGTATGAGGACCAGGAGCTGGGGTATGAGGACCAGGAGCTGGGGTATGAGGACCAGGAGCTGGGGTATGAGGACCAGGAGCTGGGGTATGAGGACCAGGAGCTGGGGTATGAGTACCAGGAGCTGGGGTATGAGGACCAGGAGCTGGGGTATGGGGACCAGGAGCTGGGGTATGAGGACCAGGAGCTGGGGTATGAGGACCAGGAGCTGGGGTATGAGGACCAGGAGCTGGGGTATGGGGACCAGGAGCTGGGGTATGAGGACCAGGAGCTGGGGTATGGGGACCAGGAGCTGGGGTATGGGGACCAGGAGCTGGGGTATGAGGACAAGGAGCTGGGGTATGAGGACCAGGAGCTGGGGTATGGGGACCAGGAGCTGGGGTATGAGGACCAGGAGCTGGGGTATGAGGACCAGGAGCTGGGGTATGGGGACCAGGAGCTGGGGTATGAGGACCAGGAGCTGGGGTATGAGGACCAGGAGCTGGGGTATGAGGACCAGGAGCTGGGGTATGAGGACCAGGAGCTGGGGTATGAGGACCAGGAGCTGGGGTATGAGGACCAGGAGCTGGGGTATGGGGACCAGGAGCTGGGGTATGGGGACCAGGAGCTGGGGTATGGGGACCAGGAGCTGGGGTATGAGGACCAGGAGCTGGGGTATGAGGACCAGGAGCTGGGGTATGGGGACCAGGAGCTGGGGTATGGGGACCAGGAGCTGGGGTATGGGGACCAGGAGCTGGGGTATGAGGACCAGGAGCTGGGGTATGAGGACCAGGAACTGGGGTATGGGGACCAGGAGCTGGGGTATGGGGACCAGGAGCTGGGGTATGGGGACCAGGAGCTGGGGTATGGGGACCAGGAGCTGGGGTATGAGGACCAGGAGCTGGGGTATGAGGACTAGGAGCTGGGGTATGGGGACCAGGAGCTGGGGTATGGGGACCAGGAGCTGGGGTATGGGGACCAGGAGCTGGGGTATGGGGACCAGGAGCTGGGGTATGAGGACCAGGACCTGGGGTATGAGGACCAGGACCTGGGGTATGAGGACCAGGAGCTGGGGTATGAGGACCAGGAGCTGGGGTATGAGGACCAGGAGCTGGGGTATGAGGACCAGGAGCTGGGGTATGGGGACCAGGAGCTGGGGTATGGGGGACCAGGAGCTGGGGTATGAGGACCAGGAGCTGGGGTATGGGGACCAGGAGCTGGGGTATGGGGACCAGGAGCTGGGGTATGAGGACCAGGAGCTGGGGTATGAGGACCAGGAACTGGGGTATGAGGACCAGGAGCTGGGGTATGAGGACCAGGATAAGCAATATCAGTGAGCATCAGTTGACTTGTAAACATAAAGATATAATATGATGATATAATTACATTATCAGACATGGTACTGAAACATATGATGATGATAGATTATAACTCATAATTATAGATAACGATGGTCTTGCTCAATACACACACATCACTATCACATATCACCATTATCCACCTTCACCATCACTTATCCATCAGACACTCCATCAACCATCAGTATCATTTAACATCACCACCCATCAACACCATTCATCAGTATCACCATCACCGCCCATCAGCGGAGAGTGACTCACCCCCATCATGATGAGTCCCGAGGCGATGAAGATAGTGAGAGGTGGAGGCGTGAGGATGAAGTAGTCAGGAGTCATCTCCCGCGGTCCTCTGGGCGTCGCCATGGTCACCTTCTCTACTGCAGATAAACACGTTTTCAAATTCATTTATTTATTATGCACCCCATACCCATTCTGTGGGTTGGGGGTGGGGGGGGTGGAAAGGGTTACAGAGGCACATAATGGGTTCAGGAACTGAACCACAGAGTTCGTTTAGCTAAGCAAGTGACAATCTTGTGAAGGTAGTTACACAATTGTTAATGCTAGATACACAGGTACATATATAAACATATATATGTGTGTGTGTGTGTGTAAATCACGAAGAAATTAACACGTGACGAACAAAGTGACAATGTCAGACCACGAAAGAAGGATTAAGACAGGAATTTCCTTAAGTACTTTCATATTTAATAATATATTTTAAGAAGGATGGAGTTACAGTTGAGTGGTGTGGACATATAGGCAGGAATGAGCTAAGGTGAGAAATAATGTCTTTAATGAGATAATGGGATATTAATAAGGTATTATTGAGATAAATGGGTTTCAATGATCCCACTCGTATCGACCTTTAAATGATCAATCAAAAAATAGATCTAAATTATACAGACCACAACTAATGTTCAAATTACATGATTTTGTAATCCGTACAAAATCAGATTCAGATTCAGATGTCTGCTCAGATGTTATCTGAACAGACAGATATTACCCATGCTGACAGGTACACGAGCCATGCTGAACTAGGATAGATAACAGAAGCCATCTCCCAATCAGTTTGGTGAGAACGTTTTGACAAATGAACAAAGCATTAGACAATTGACCGTGTCTTACAGAGTATGTTGCGAAATTCTAAATTTCAAATCTGTGGATGTTTGCCCAACATAGAACCTATTACAGTCTTTACAACGTATTTTGTAAATGACAATTACCACTAGAAGGAATGTTTCTAACTAATAGTTTTCCAGCAGTATTTTCGTAATTAAACAACACATGTATATAAACAAGTTCCAAGGCCTTGACAATATTTCCGAACCCAGAAAAATATGATAAACACATTTTTGGGGCGAATTTTCTCTTTGCATATATTATTATAATTGTACGACGTCCTGTGTTATGGCAAACTTCAAAAAACTGTTTTTATCTTATTTATTTTATTTATTTATATATACAAGAGTTGTTACATTCTTGTACAGCCACCAGCACACACAGTGTTTCGGGCAAGTTCTTAATCCTAATTTTCCCCGGAATACGACTCGCCGTTCGGGAATAATAAATCGTTTAACACCCAGGTACCCATTCACTGCTGGGTGAACAGAGGCTACAGTTAAGGATTGGCGCCCAGTCAATCCTCCCCGGCCAGGATACGAACCCAGGACAAAACACTTGTAAAGCGCGAGGTGAGTGTCTAACCACTGCGTCACAGAGACTGGTAACGCAATGACGTGGCGTAAAAGCATTTTCAATAGAAAAATTATCGAATCTGCTTTAATACAAACTGCAAACTCTGAATCTGAATTGAATCTGCTTTAGTACGGATTACAAAATCATGTAATTTGAACATTAGTAGTGGTCTTTGTTATTTAGATCTGTTTTTGATTGATCATTTAAAGGTCGATTTGAGTGGGATCATTGAAACCCATTTATCTGAATAATAAATACCTTATTAATATCCCATTATCTCATTAAAGACATTGTTTGTCACCTCAGCTCATCCCTGCCTATATATCCACACCACTCAACTGTAAATCCGACACACCACACAGCAGACCTGGTCACCACCTTAGGATTGAAGTGCTTCGGTGTCACCGCACCACCCACTTCAGTGCATAAGGAATGCCATTACGAGTGTTTTAAGTGCTACTAGTACTTTCATCAGATCAGTAAGTGCCCAAAATCTTATCTGTGTCCCATGCGCCAGGATTGAAATTGAAATTGAAATAAGTTTATTGAGGTAAAATACACACAAAGGGATGAGGTAGCTCAAGCTATTCTCACCCCATTCAGTACAACGTGTTAATATATACATAGACACACATCACAAATAAACACATTGCCAAACATTCTGAGAGGTAAAAATATACATTTCCTCCTTCACAAGGAGTATGGTATCAGACGTACACACAAATACTTTTATGACCTAGGTATACTGTATAGACAATTTGCAAGACACCTGCAGATAATTCAACAAAATATTACAATCTTGGTGCAAAATTCTTATATCTCTCAAGAATATCATCAACCTTTCCGTTGTGACACATCCAGGCTATTTGTTCAGGAACAGTCCTTATCTCAGTGTTTCTATATACATTAATCAACGGACAATCAAGAATATAATGGGCAAGGGTGTGAGACCTTAACATACCACATAGTTTACACTTCGTGTCATTATCATGAACATCTATCCCATATTCCCAGTAATATTTGTACCCAAGCCTGAGCCGCATGTACACAGAGTCACTCCAAGCATTTCTCCTTTTACCATAAGTGAAATGGGTGTTTTGACTCACATACATGTAGTGTTGCATGGTTTGACAACTCTCATACATTATCTCTCTCTTCTCCACTCCCGCCTGTGCCTGAATATTTCTGATTTTGCTTCTTATTTGTCTCATTGTGAATTCACATTCAATGTCAACTTGTGGTTTTGATGTGGCACGTTTGGCCAAGTCATCCGCCACCTCATTGAGCACTATTCCAACATGAGATGGAATCCACATGAATTTCACACTATAACCTTTCAGCTGTATCTCAGTTATTCTTCTCTTACAGTCCTCCACTATAGACATGAAGACTGGGTTTCGACTGTTTAAGGACTCCAGTGCTCCTCGGCTATCGACAAATGGATGAAATTAAGAAGATAACTGATGACAGAGAGGCCTCACATCTCACCGCACTGGTCATCATTCAACGTCTGAGGGCAATTGGAGGAGGAGGTTACCTTACCTTGAGGTGCTTCCGGGGCTTAGCGTCCCTGCGATCCGGTCGTCGACCAGGCCTCCTGGTTGCTGGACTGATCAACCAGTCCAGCAACCAGGAGCATGTGGAGGAGGAGAAGCAGTCACACAGTAAATGGGGCCCAAGCTTCACCACGGCAGTTGTCGGCTACTTCCACTGACCACAGCACTGTACATGCTTGAACATTTCTTGCTGACAACATTGCTGGATCCAACTACCAGGAATTCGTGAGAATCCTTAATGTACTCTTTGCTGTGAACGGCCTCCCGATCATTACAGTACCTAAGGAAATCGTTACCACCTCTGCTTCTGGAATTTCAAAACTTCCTTATCTTGACATCTCTGTGAGCACTGCTGCACTTGGTGATATCCTGACCACGCCTGCCACAGCTGAACAGTCTACCATCGTGCCTCCAGAATCACCCACCACCGATACGCCACATGCACCCTCTATTCCAGCTGCGGATGACTTTCCATTAGACCCAGAACCTCTCCTCCCAAAAAGTCTGCTCCCATGCCAGACTTCACCTGCCAAGCCGCCTCCTGCTAAGGACTCTGACCGCTGATCGTCCCCAACGAAGACATCGTCGACATCATCTATGTCACCGACGCCATCAACCTCAGGAGCTCTCCTGAAATAAGAGGATGCATGACCAGGGATTTGAATGAAAAATATGAGAAGGGACTCCAAATGGAGGATTTGGAGCGCCCCTGGAGATAAGTCGAAGCTGAGACTATATACCACAGTGGGGATATTGAATTAATTCACCCAGCCATTATTGAACCTGCGTACTTTGTGAAGTATCCAGGCACCAACCCGGCCCAGGAGAAGACATCAGAACATCCGACGACAGTTGATACAGTTCCACCTAAAGAGAGTGTGCGCTCGCTGTACCTACTAATACATCTGCGGGACCTGCTGATACTACTCATGATACACCGCCTTGGCTTCTGACGCAGCTGATTCGTCGGATGAGGAGGGATCAGTTGGTACACAATTACCTCCTCTACGGAAGATAGACTACACTCCTGAAGACTTTCTGCAGGACACCAGGCCTTCAACAGCCAAGGAAAGCACCGCTATAACAACAACAGGTAGTCAGACCACGAAGACTTCTAAGAAGCCATCGAAGACCGACGATCCGGGATCGCTGAAATCTACCAGCAACAAGAAGAAAGCTGAGTGCTAAAGTCAGAATCAACTACCATCAATTGCCACAAGATCCACCACCAGCATACTCTACTAAATAACTTAGCACGCCTTACCCAAGTCACTCCCCAGGCTGACTTGCCACACACCACAATCTTTGGCACCATGGAAGACATCGATAACTTCCAACATCTGAACATTGATGCATCTCCATGAGTGCCACATCTTTCAACATCATCACTCATGCAGTCAGTCATCGGGAGGACAAACCTTCATGAAAAACTGAACGTATCGCAAAGAGCGGGACCTGACAGCTGAGTGGACAGCGCTCGGGGGTTCATAATCCTAAGGATCCAAGTTCATCCCCTGGTGGAGGTGGAAACAAATGGGCAGAGTTTCTTTCACCTTGATGGCTCTGTTCACCTAGCAGTAAACAGGTACCTGAGTTAGACAGCTGCTACAGGCTGCTTCCTGGGATGTGTATGCAAGAAACATTAGGATTAAGGACCTGCCCAAAACGCTATGCTTGCTAGTGGCTGTACAAGATTGTAAAAACTCTTGTATACATAAATAAATAAAAAAGAAGAATTAACGACCATTTGGACTTTGTTAATAAAATCCGACCTAAAAATGTGGTTATTAGAGAATGCGAGGATTCTGGGACCTTCACACAATTTGATTACATGTAAAGCCCAAACTTCTCACCAAACAAACAAGAAGCAACATACCAGTTTAGGGAACCCAGGCGACTAACTCCCCACCTCGGTGTCTCAAGGGTAACTGACCGCGCGCCTAAACTAGTTTTCTGGCCAAGCTAATGTAATCGATGCCATTCGTCGCCACTAAACTATTTATTATCGCTATAAATGCTTGACGGGGAATGTATAATTCCGGGGATGGGGGGGGGGGGGGTTGCATGATGGGGGGGGGGGTTGCATGATGGGGGGGGGGTTGCATGATGAAGGATGTATAATGGGGAGTGTATATGCAAGATAGGTGGGGGGGGGGGGTTGCATGATGAAGGATGTATAATGGGGAGTGTATATGCAAGATAGGTGGGGGGGGGGGTTGCATGATGAAGGATGTATAATGGGGAGTGTATATGCAAGATGGGGGGGGGGGTTGCATGATGAAGGATGTATAATGGGGAGTGTATATGCAAGATAGGATAAAGGAATAATGAAGTTTACTCAGCCAGGCGTCTTGGATAAACTAATCCTAATGAAATGTCATGTTCTCTGAATGGCAACACATATAATCCGCTTAGCAGCTTAGCGGATTTATGCTCCATCACCCCCCCCTCCCCTGGGTGTACCCTGTGTGGACCCCTGGGTGTACCCTGTGTGGACCCCTGGGTGTACCCTGTGTGGACCCCTGGGTGGACCCTGTGTGGACCCCTGGGTGTACCCTGTGTGGACCCCAGGGTGTACCCTGTGTGGACCCCTGGGTGTACCCTGTGTGGACCCTGGGTGTACCCTGTGTGGACCCCTGGGTGTACCCTGTGTGGACCCCTGGGTGTACCCTGTGTGGACCCTGGGTGTACCCTGTGTGGACCCCTGGGTGTACCCTGTGTGGACCCCTGGGTGTACCCTGTGTGGACCCCTGGGTGTACCCTGTGTGGACCCCTGGGTGTACCCTGTGTGGACCATGTGTGGACCCCTGGGTGTACTCTGTGTGGACCATGTGTGGACCCCTGGGTGTACCCTGTGTGGACCCCTGGGTGTACCCTGTGTGGACCCCTGGGTGTACCCTGTGTGGACCCCTGGGTGTACCCTGTGTGGACCCCTGGGTGTACCCTGTGTGGACCCCTGGGTGTACCCTGTGTGGACCCCTGGGTGTACCCTGTGTGGACCCCTGGGTGTACCCTGTGTGGACCCCTGGGTGTACCCTGTGTGGACCCCTGGGTGTACCCTGTGTGGACCCCTGGGTGTACCCTGTGTGGACCCCAGGGTGTACCCTGTGTGGACCCCTGGGTGTACCCTGTGTGGACCCCTGGGTGTACCCTGTGTGGACCCCTGGGTGTACCCTGTGTGGACCCCAGGGTTAACCATGTGTGGACCCCTGGGTGTACCCTGTGTGGACCCCAGGGTGTACCCTGTGTGGACCATGTGTGGACCCCGGGGTGTACCCTGTGTGGACCCCTGGGTGTACCCTGTGTGGACCCCTGGGTGTACCCTGTGTGGACCCCAGGGTGTACCCTGTGTGGACCATGTGTGGACCCCTGGGTGTACCCTGTGTGGACCCCAGGGTGTACCCTGTGTGGACCATGTGTGGACCCCTGGGTGTACCCTGTGTGGACCCCTGGGTGTACCCTGTGTGGACCCCAGGGTGTACCCTGTGTGGACCCCTGGGTGTACCCTGTGTGGACCCCTGGGTGTACCCTGTGTGGACCATGTGTGGACCCCTGGGTGTACCCTGTGTGGACCCCTGGGTGTACCCTGTGTGGACCCCAGGGTGTACCCTGTGTGGACCCTGTGTGGACCCCAGGGTGTACCCTGTGTGGACCCCAGGGTGTACCCTGTGTGGACCCCTGGGTGTACCCTGTGTGGACCCCAGGGTGTACCCTGTGTGGACCATGTGTGGACCCCTGGGTGTACCCTGTGTGGACCCCTGGGTGTACCCTGTGTGGACCATGTGTGGACCCCTGGGTGTACCCTGTGTGGACCCCTGGGTGTACCCTGTGTGGACCCCAGGGTGTACCCTGTGTGGACCCCTGGGTGTACCCTGTGTGGACCACTGGCTGTACCCTGTGTGGACCATGTGTGGACCCCTGGGTGTACCCTGTGTGGACCCCTGGGTGTACCCTGTGTGGACCATGTGTGGACCCCTGGGTGTACCCTGTGTGGACCCCTGGGTGTACCCTGTGTGGACCATGTGTGGACCCCTGGGTGTACCCTGTGTGGACCCCTGGGTGTACCCTGTGTGGACCCCTGGGTGTACCCTGTGTGGACCCCTGGGTGTACCCTGTGTGGACCCCTGGGTGTACCCTGTGTGGACCCCTGGGTGTACCCTGTGTGGACCCCAGGGTGTACCCTGTGTGGACCCCTGGGTGTACCCTGTGTGGACCCCTGGGTGTACCCTGTGTGGACCCCTGGGTGTACCCTGTGTGGACCCCAGGGTGTACCCTGTGTGGACCCCTGGGTGTAATCTGTGTGGACCCCAGGGTGTACCCTGTGTGGACCATGTGTGGACCCCTGGGTGTACCCTGTGTGGACCCCTGGGTGTACCCTGTGTGGACCCCTGGGTGTACCCTGTGTGGACCCCAGGGTGTACCCTGTGTGGACCATGTGTGGACCCCTGGGTGTACCCTGTGTGGACCCCAGGGTGTACCCTGTGTGGACCATGTGTGGACCCCTGGGTGTACCCTGTGTGGACCCCTGGGTGTACCCTGTGTGGACCCCAGGGTGTACCCTGTGTGGACCCCTGGGTGTACCCTGTGTGGACCCCTGGGTGTACCCTGTGTGGACCATGTGTGGACCCCTGGGTGTACCCTGTGTGGACCCCTGGGTGTACCCTGTGTGGACCCCAGGGTGTACCCTGTGTGGACCCTGTGTGGACCCCAGGGTGTACCCTGTGTGGACCCCAGGGTGTACCCTGTGTGGACCCCTGGGTGTACCCTGTGTGGACCCCGGGGGGTACCCTGGGTGGACCATGTGTGGACCCCTGGGTGTACCCTGTGTGGACCCCTGGGTGTACCCTGTGTGGACCATGTGTGGACCCCTGGGTGTACCCTGTGTGGACCCCTGGGTGTACCCTGTGTGGACCCCAGGGTGTACCCTGTGTGGACCCCTGGGTGTACCCTGTGTGGACCCCTGGGTGTACCCTGTGTGGACCATGTGTGGACCCCTGGGTGTACCCTGTGTGGACCCCTGGGTGTACCCTGTGTGGACCATGTGTGGACCCCTGGGTGTACCCTGTGTGGACCCCTGGGTGTACCCTGTGTGGACCATGTGTGGACCCCTGGGTGTACCCTGTGTGGACCCCTGGGTGTACCCTGTGTGGACCCCAGGGTGTACCCTGTGTGGACCCCTGGGTGTACCCTGTGTGGACCCCAGGGTGTACCCTGTGTGGACCCCAGGGTGCACCCTGTGTGGACCCTGTGTGGACCCCTGGGTGTACCCTGTGTGGACCCCTGGGTGGACCATGTGTGGACCCCTGGGTGTACCCTGTGTGGACCATGTGTGGACCCCTGGGTGTACCATGGGTGGACCCCTGGGTGTACCCTGGGTGGACCCCAGGGTGTACCCTGTGTGGACCATGTGTGGACCCCTGGGTGTACCCTGTGTGGACCCCTGGGTGTACCCTGTGTGGACCCCTGGGTGTACCCTGTGTGGACCCCAGGGTGTACCCTGTGTGGACCCCAGGGTGTACCCTGTGTGGACCCCAGGGTGTACCCTGTGTGGACCCGCGGGTGTACCCTGTGTGGACCCCTGGGTGTACCATGTGTGGACCCCAGGGTGTACCCTGTGTGGACCCGCGGGTGTACCCTGTGTGGACCCCTGGGTGTACCATGTGTGGACCCCTGGTGTACCCTGTGTGGACCCCAGGGTGTACCCTGTGTGGACCCCTGGGTGTACCCTGTGTGGACCCCTGGGTGTACCCTGTGTGGACCCCTGGGTGTACCATGTGTGGACCCGCGGGTGTACCCTGTGTGGACCCCTGGGTGTACCATGGGTGGACCCCTGGGTGTACCCTGTGTGGACCCCTGGGTGTACCCTGAGTGGACCCCTGGGTGTACCCTGGGTGGACCCCAGGGTGTACCCTGTGTGGACCCTGGGTGTACCCTGTGTGGACCCCTGGGTGTACCCTGTGTGGACCCCTGGGTGTACCCTGGGTGGACCCCTGGGTGTACCCTGGGTGGACCTCTGGGTGTACCCTGTGTGGACCCCTGGGTGTACCCTGTGTGGACCCCAGGGTGTACCCTGTGTGGACCCCTGGGTGTACCCTGTGTGGACCCCAGGGTGCACCCTGTGTGGACCCTGTGTGGACCCCTGGGTGTACCCTGTGTGGACCCCTGGGTGTACCCTGGGTGTACCCTGTGTGGACCCCTGGGTGTACCCTGTGTGGACCCCTGGGTGTACCCTGTGTGGACCCCAGGGTGTACCCTGTGTGGACCCCAGGGTGTACCCTGTGTGGACCCCTGTGTGGACCCCAGGGTGTACCCTGTGTGGACCCCTGGGTGTACCCTGTGTGGACCCCTGGGTGTACCCTGTGTGGACCCCTGGGTGTACCCTGTGTGGACCCCAGGGTGTACCCTGTGTGGACCCCTGGGTGTACCCTGTGTGGACCCCAGGGTGTACACTGTATTCACCTAGTTGTGCTTGCGGGGGATGAGCTTCGGTTCTTTGGTCCCGCCTCTCAACCGTCAATCAACTGGTGTACAGATTCCTGAGCCTACTGGGCTCTATCATATCTACACTTGAAACTGTGTATGGAGTCAGCCTCCACCACATCACTGCCTAATGCATTCCATTAGCGTGTGTGTGTGTGTATGTGTGTGTGTGTGTGTGTGTGTGTGTGTGTGTGTGTGTGTGTGTGTGTGTGTGTGTGTGTGTGTGTGTGTGTGTGTGTGTGTGTGTGTACTCACCTAGTTGAGCATGCTGGGTCGAGCATATGTTCCTAAGCACCGCGACCATTAGATCAATGCAGTTTTTCGGCTCACTCGTTTCTTATCATATTTATATGTAAAGTTGTGTCACGAACATGACTCGACAACTTCCTCATCTGGTCGGCGCCACTTGTGCACTTTTACACTGTAAAACTTTATTCTGACATGTTTGTGGCTCCTATGTTTGTCTAGTTCCAAATTGTTCTCTCGGTTACATATATATATATATATATATATATATATATATATATATATATATATATATATATATATATATATATATATATATATATGTCGTACCTAGTAGCCAGAACGCACTTCTCAGCCTACTATGCAAGGCCAAATTTGCCTAATAAGCCAAGTTTTCATGAATTATTAATTTTTCGACTACCTAACCTACCTAACCTAACCTAACCTAACCTAACATTTTCGGCTACCTAACCTAACCTAACCTATAAAGATAGGTTAGGTTAGGTTAGGTAGGGTTGGTTAGGTTCGGTCATATATCTACGTTAATTTTAACTCCAATAAAAAGAAATTGACCTCATACATAATGAAATGGGTAGCTTTATCATTTCATAAGAAAAAAATTAGAGAAAATATATTAATTCAGGAAAACTTGGCTTATTAGGCAAATTGGGCCTTGCATAGTAGGCCAAAAAGTGCGTTCTGGCTACTAGGTACGACATTATATATATATATATATATATATATATATATATATATATATATATATATATATATATATATATATATAAAACTCCATAAAAAATTAGGTGAAATAATACATAGATCAATGTCCAGCTTTATTTCCACGATAGTATGTACATGAATGACTTACACTTCAGCTGGGGAAAAAATATTCAATTTCCTTTTAAAACCTATTCCTTAAATTTGTTTAGGGAGGGGGGGGGGGTGTCAGGTCATTATGGAGTTGTGTAGAAACATTTGTGTGCCTGGAACCTCTTCCAGGATGCCTGGAACCTCTTCCAGGATGCCCTAAACACCGTTAAGGATATCCTGATCGCATCTCAAAACATCGTGTCCACATTAACACCCTGATCCCATCTTAACAACCCTGATCCCATCTCAAGAACCCTGATCCTATTTCAAGAACCTAAATCCCATCTCATGAATCCTAATCCCGTCTCAAGAACCCATATCTCATCGCAAAAGCCCTGATCTGATCTCATGAATCCTGATTCCTTCTCCAGATGCTCCTGATCCCTTCTCAAGAATCCTAATCCTATGTCAAGAACCCTGATCCCATCTCCAGACACCCTGATCCTATCTCAAGATTCAAGAACCCTGATCCCAGCTCAAGGCGCTCTTGATCCCAGCTCAAGGCGCTCTTGATCCCATCTCAAGATACCCTGATCCTATCTCAATAACCCTGATCCCATCTCAAGATACCCTGATCCCATCTCAAGATACCCTGATCCCATCTCAAGAACCCTGATCCCATCTCAAGAACCCTGATCCCATCTCAATAACCCTGATCTCATCTCAAGATACCCTGATCTCAACTCAAGATACCCTGATCCCATCTCAAGATACCCTGATCCCATCTCAAGAACCCTGATTCAATCTCAAGATACCCTGATCCCATCTCAAGAACCCGGATCCCATCTCAAGATACCCGGATCCCATCTCAAGATACCCTAATCCCATCTCAAGATACCCTGATCCCATCTCAAGATACCCTGATCCCATCTCAAGATAACCTGATCCCATTATGGAATACTTTGTACCTTATACATCACAAGCAACTCTTACCCATACCCTATTCTCTAAAATGTTGAGATAAAATTTTTCTAAATATATTTTTTATGTTACATTTATATTAGAAAAGTTGCTAAGTGCCCAATGCAATGTGCATATAAAATTGTCTTAAAATAATTTGTATCTATCGCGACGCATTTTGTTACGTCTGTCTGTCTGTCTGAGACGGGGGTTGACTCCTGTGTGTTAGGTTGGACTCTCTTCTGCCTCCCTGTACGAATGAAAATAATACGAGAATGAGTGAATAATTACTAATTAACGTTTATTTTCTGGTCCGTCCATGAGTTTATAAACAAAGATGGATAGATATAGGGATGATAACCACTTTAAAATACAATATACCGGAGCAAAGAATGAACAACTGAGAATGTAAACAATCCGCCACAAGCGCGTGCTAGACCTACCCCATCGCCGAGCCCCAGTAGACAATGTTGAAGATCCCGAAGGTGACCGGAACGGATATCCTGCCAGCCATGAGGATCAGCAGGTGGTTAGGGAGTGGCCTGGGTCCTCCAGGATAGTCTGGTCGTCTCACAGGTGGATAGTCCTCCAGAGGCTCGGGGTCTGTGCCTGCTAGCCCGTTCTTGTAGGATAGAGCCCGCTGCCCGGTCGTCTGGACCTGTCCCCATTAGAATTTTTAGGGAAAAACAGATTGGAGAATTGGGGGACTTATTGGGTCAGTTTACCTAGAGTTTTTGTGTTCAGGGATACCTGCCATCCCTGGGTAAACAAAGATATACTCACAGAAGCATACTCATCAACAGGGACATGCTCACAGAGATATACATATACCCACAAACAGGGCCATAGTCACAGAAGTATACTCACGAAAAGGAACATTTATTAAAGTATACTTACAAAAAGGAACTTTTACAGAAGTATACTCACAAAAAGGAACTTTTACAGAAGTATACTTACAAAAAGGAAGATATTTACATAAGTATATTAACAGACACGGTCATGCTCTCAGAATTATGCATACATAAGTACACTAACAGACACAGACATATTCACAGAGAATATGGAGAGCAAAACTGGTAGAGGTAACATAGAGGAACTTCCTATCGCCAGATATAAGGGAGGAAACACGAAGGGAAGCAGGCTACCAGCAAGGGCCGGGGCCATTGGTCTTGACAATTCACCTGAACTGACTTTATGGCCACCATCCCTATAGTGGCCTCGACCTGGACAGGAAGCTGGCGGCTTGTCAAATGTCCCCCTGCCCCCCCCATTGTTATGAAGGCTGTGGCAAAGAATAAGACTGGAAGACTGCAGCTGTCCATAAAAACGAGAACCAAGGGGTTAGAGAGAACACCGCGGGAAACAGAACTAAGAGAACAGAACACAAGGCCTCGTGGACCTGAAGAAGACTTATTCTGCCACTATGGTATAAAAGAACCAAGAGAGAGAGGAAATATTGGTCATGATTTTACAGGTAATGTTTGGTAGCAGGAAAGAAAAATAAAGAGCATGGAAGAAATAGAGGAACACAGAATAGAGGAGAACCACAATATACATACAAGAGAGAGGTGTTAATGCGCAGGAAGTGGTAGAGGAGCAGAGAAGTAGTATGAGAACGACGTAGCCTCCAAGGGCAAGGATCCAACCTGTCCTCTTAAAAATAACGTCGCTTTTGGCCGTTTGCCCGTATGGCCGAAAGTGGACGTAATTTGAAAATGATTTTTTTTTAATAAATTTGGGATTTTTTTTCAACAACAGTAAGTTAAGGGTCCTCTGGTAGGTTAGGTGGGCAGGAATCTCATAAAGTTTCAAATTTGTATGAAAAATGTTAATTGAAAATTTCCTCTCCTAACCTTTCTGAGTAAGCCGGACGATTCAAACAGAAACCGGGACAGTACGTCACTTTTGTGAGTCGATTTCATTTCAAATTACGTCCACTTTTGGCCATGGTGCGCATACGAGCGGAAAGCGACGTTATTTTTAAGAGGACGGGTTGAAGGATCAGCCTCAATTACTATATATAGGTACATGAGGAGGAGGAAGATATTGGTAAATGAACAAGTGATCAGGCTACGCAATAGAGGAGGCCACACAGAGAAGGATAAGGAAGTGTGTGCAGAAGAGTTCAATGGAAGCTTCCAGGAAATGTTCAAGCTGGAACAAAAAATGACCCTAGATCTACTATTATTGGTACAGACACAACCGGAATAAAATAATAAGAAAAACTGAATGTGATTAACTCAGGCTTGAGAGCTGTCCTTCAGGAACTGCCTATAGCGTCACCATGACGTGACTGGTAAGTTTAGAAGTCAAGCAGGTGTGGAATGTATCCCTGCCGTCACTCACACTCACTCCCCCCCCCCCACTCACTACCACTCTGCCGATGGAACACACAAGAGCTCAGGGAGACATGATCACCACCTACACAATTTTCAGGGGAATTAACAGGATAGATAAGGACAAAGTATTTAACACGGGTGGTACGCGAACAAGGGGACACGGGTGGAGACTGAGTACCCAAATAAGCCACAGGGACGTTAGAAAGAACATTTTCAGTGTCAGAGTAGTTAACGGATGGAATGCATTAGGCAGTGATGTGGTGGAGGCTGACTCCATACACAGTTTACAGTGTAGATATGATAGAGCCCAGTAGGCTCAGGAACCTGTACATCAGTTGATTGACAGTTGAGAGGCGGGACCAAAGAGCCAGAGCCTAGTCCCCACAAGCAGAACTAGGTGAGTACACACACACACACACACACACACACACACACACACACACACACACACACACACACACACACACACACACACACACACACACACACACACACCTGAACCCCCTCCACCCACACCAACACATACACGGCCACACCCACCCCAATACACACCCTGGTGAGGCCACCATTGGCCAGTCCATGAGCCACACCGTTGGCGACACAGTTCCTGGTGGCGTGGGGCTGGGGGTCGGCGAGCGTGTACTCGATCATCACGTGGAACACCACCACCACGAAGATGACCACGATGGCGAAGAAGAGCCACACGTCCAGCATCTTCAGGTACGCCGTCTTGGGCAGCCCACTCGTCGTCTGCCCACCAGGAGCACAAGGTATTACCACCACCGCCACCATGCCTCAACATTTACGAAATCGCTACATCTTTCCCGAGGTTAATATCATTATAAACAACTCCGTAGTGCTGCCCAACACATAAACCGTTTAATACATGTAAACAAAGCCGCCATGACTGGGGAAAGATGTACAGGCTACGTAAATGCTTGATGAATCATGGCCCAGGCTGGTCTTGTATTTAGTCTGTCTAATATCTAAACTGGAAGCATCTAACTGATGGTCCCGCCATGTTGATATATGGCGGCATCTCTCTTATCATGTCACCTGACCTTAAAGTTAGGCTTAATAATAAATATATCATCAACCGAGTCTCGTTATCACAATGTAGATGATTTCATATTAGTCTACCCATATCCCAGCTGTTAGTCTGTCTTATATCCCAGCTGTTAGTCTGTCTTATATCCCAGAAAAAAAGCTGGGAAATGAGACAGACTAACAACGGATATGAGACAGACTAACAGCTGGGATATTTGAGACTAACAGCTGGGATATAAGACAGACTAACAACAGGGATAAAAGACAAACAGCTGGGATATAGGACAGACTAACAATAGGGATATAAGACAGACTAACAGCTGGGATATAGGACAGACTAACAACAGGGATATAAGACAGACTAACAACAGGGATATAAGACAGACCAGTAACTCACCTGTGTGTAGACGGAGGAGAGGACGAGGAGGGTGAGGAGCGCCACCACGATACGAGCGAGGAAGTTGGAGAGTCTGAAGAAGAAGGTGGAATAAGCGACCACCATGATGAAGGTGGTGGGGAGGTAGACGGTGAGGATGTAGAAGCCGCAGCGACGGGAGAACCGGATCCTGACGGCTATGGTGGACTGGTGGCCCTCCCGGCCCGTCTGCATCGTCACCCCGTCTGTCAAAAGGACAGGAGGAGTTATATGGTGCTGGGTGTGCTTGGACCGGTCCTTGTCCCCGTTCCCGTTTCATCCCGTCTCGTCCCCGTCCCCGTCCTATCAATAAGAGCTAGTTATGCAAGTTGATGGAGAAGATTGTGTGAAAAGATTGTGAGTAAGCGGAAAGGCCCTAGCATGGGTGAGGAACTACCTAACAGGAAGGAGCCAAAGGGTAATGGTAAGGGGCGAGAAGTCGGACTGGCGAACAGTAACGAGCGGAGTACCTCAAGGATCGGTGCTGGGCCCAATCCTCTTCCTAATTTACGTAAATGATATGTTTACAGGAGTGAAATCATACATGTCTATGTTTGCGGATGACGCAAAATTAATGAGAAGAGTTGTGACAGATGAGGATTGTAGGATCCTCCAAGAGGACTTAAACTGGTTGCAGAGATGGTCAGAGAAATGGCTATTGGAGTTCAACACCAGTAAATGTAAAGTTATGGAAATGGGATCAAGTGATAGGCGACCTAAGGGACAGTACACAATGAAGGGGAACTGCCTACCTGTAACGATTCGAGAAAGAGACCTGGGAGTGGATGTGACACCTAATCTAACTCCTGAGACACATATAAATAGGATAACGACAGCAGCGTACTCTACACTGGCGAAAATTAGAACTTCATTCAGAAACCTAAGTGAGGAGGCTTTTAGGATGATTTACACTGCCTACGTGAGACCAGTCTTAGAGTATGCCGCCTCATCATGGAGCCCCCACCTGAAGAAACACATAAGGAAACTGGAGAAGGTTCAGAGGTTTGCGACGAGGCTTGTCCCAGAGTTACGAGGGATGGGATATGAAGAGCGTCTGAAGAAACTGAACCTTACGACACTAGAGAAAAGAAGGGAGAGAGGAGATATGATAGAGACATATAAAATACTCAGGGGAATTGACAAAGTGGAAATAGATGAAATGTTGACACGTAATAATAACAGAACGAGGGGATATGGGTGGAAACTGGAAACTCAGATGAATCACAGAGATGTTAGAAAGTTTTCTTTTAGCGTGAGAGTAGTGGAAAAATGGAATGCACTTGGGGAACAGGTTGTGGATGCAAGCTCTATTCATACTTTTAAAATTAGGTATGATAGGGAAATGGGACAGGAGTCATTGCTGTAAACAACCGATGGCTGGAAAGGCGGGATCCAAGAGTCAATGCTCGATCCTGCAAGCACAAATAGGTGAGTACACACACCTACCAACAGTATACTCGAGGAGCTGGGTGGTGCCGGAGTAGATGGCCTGGCCCGGCTGGAGTGTCAGCAGCTGGGAGGAGGCAGACATCAGGGTGAAGTTGAGAGTGCACACCTGTGGGAGGAGGAGGAGGAGGAGGAGGCCCAGGTGAGAGTGCGGCCGGCGGTGCACCGAATATTCCCTTGTACCCAATCGTCATTTAATATTTAACAAGGGTATGTGGGTATGTTATGGGATCAGTTACCACTGTGAAGAGAACCTCCCACATGATATCAAACTCAACAGCCAACTGGAAATGAGAACTATACAAATGATATACACAAATGCCCGAAACGCTGCGCGTACTAGTGGCTTTACAAGAATGTAATTACTATGCTATGTATCCTCACAATCCCAGTGTACCTTCTAGTATATATATAAATAAATAAATAAATAAATAAATAAATAAATAAATAAATAAATGCAGAGGGCAGCACAAATAAATGGGTAGAACTGCAGGAACTGGTTGCCGGAAGCACAGCGTGGATATAGATATATCATGGAAATAGAGAGAGAAAAGAAACTGATAGCAGAAATAGAAAGATCATAGAAATGAAGAGCTAGGAATTTTTTTTAGCCCAATTAATGAAAATGTAAAGGAAATAGATTAGTCAAAAAAGAAAGCATGGAAATAGATATCATAGTGTAACAAACTAGGCTGTTGTAAGAATTATTCCAGAAGGTTCCAGAAGTTTAGAGTAGGGACCTGACCTCAACAACACACATTCCTCTGGGAATTAGCAGGTCTGAGTCACAAATGGCGGGCATCTTTGTTCATAGTTTTGTATAATGAACCATCCTATAGTATTCAGTAATTTAGAGAAATTAGCCTTTATTCATTTTGTATTAAAATTGTACTGTATAATAGTACTGGGTACAATATCAAGAGTATTCTAATTATTGAGTTTAAGTCACCATCAGTGACGTCACGAATCAGATCTAACTTGTAAGGCGGAGTGACCGGCGGTCATAGGTCATCAGGGTTGACAGGTCTACTATTTCTCAAAGTTCAATTAACCATTTTGGGGGATCGGGAACAGCTCTGCCGTTAGATGTTTGTGTAATTTAATTTCAGTAAAATAATTCAACCAGTCTGGATCAATTCAGTACAAACAGAGGTTAATTGTTATAACTTAACCTTGCTAAAGTAACTGGGTAAGCGATGCGGAACAATACAATGTTCTAGTCTGGGCTAGATCAGACGAGGACAGATCAGTGTGGACTCCAGAGCAACGGGGATAAGAGGCCAACCATCTTACCTCTCCCCAAGACCAGCCCAACATCTTTAGCTGGTTGCCCAAGGTATAGTTGCTATGGTTATGTATAGGAATAGTCTTCATTGCCACTCAGGTCAAGTAGGGAGTGTTAAAGTGACAGGGAGTGAACATATTTAGATTTTGTTTTAGTTTTTCTTTTAATAAATTAAATTTGTTAGTATTTTGCATTTTTATTATTTCCATGTGTTTTATGTGTATACTTGTCCTGGTCACGTGGTCCACACGAGGTAGAGTTGGATTGGGCGCCGATTCTAACATCGAATCATTCCCGTGTAATTAATTTCACACTCTTAAGTTTTCACGGTCATCGGTTATAGTGGGGATCAAGCCCCAAGGTTGATTAATTAGCGTGATCGATCCAGACCTCGATCATTGCTCTGTGTTACTGGTCTGGTGGTGGCAGCGTAGAGGCGACTCTAGGGTTTTGCTCAAAGCCTAGGTCACGTCATACTGGGTGTAGAATCCTAAGTCGGTCAATCGTCTTAGGACCACGTGGCGTGGAGTTGGCTTTGGTAAAAGTTTTGGAGTCCCTTGGTAGAGAATAAAAAGTAAGAATACGGGTAGAGAGGGCAAAGAAGGAAGATAAGTAAAGAGAGAGGAACCCTAACCCGTGTTACAATAGAAATAGTTCATGACAATAGAGAGCGATCTTGGATATAGAGAAATCATTGAAATAGACACCTCAAGGAACACTTCCTGACTCTACAGCTGCCATCAGTGGAACCAAATTGGGAAAACATCATCACTTTTATAGGGATTTTTGGGCAATAATTGTGGGATCTGGCGGCCACGGGGTTCTATGATCCCACAATTCCTCCCACTGAAAAGGTTTTCCACGGGAAGGGGAAACAGTTGAGAATGGGGAAGAGGGAATGAGCAGTGGGAGAGGAATGAGAAAGGGAAGGTAGGTTATGTGGAATGGCTAATGTAGAAGAGAGAATGGGAAATGAGAGGTTGGAGAAATGGGAGGCAAATTAAGAGAAAATAAGAGATGAGAGAGAAGGCAGAATGCAAAATGGAAGATAAACAGCGGGGAAAGATGAGAGAGAGAGAGAGAGAGAGAGAGACAGAGAGAGAGAGAGACAGAGAGAGAGAGAGAGAGAGAGAGAGAGAGAGAGAGAGAGAGAGAGAGAGAGAGAGAGAATAACACAGCATCCCTGTCATCTCCCGGTCATCTGGGGAGGGTGGGTGAGGGAGGGGGGGCTCACCTGAACATCGAAGGGGAACATGCCCAGGTGAAAATCGCAGGTGTAGGCAGCCGAGTACACCTGGGTCATCTGCAGGGTGTTCTCCGACCCTGTGTAGATGTATCCTGTAGGGAGAGGGATAGATGGGGGTAGATAGGTGGGAGATGGGGGTAGAGAGACATGGGGTGGCACCTGTCCTCTTAAAAAGAACGTCGCTTTTGGCCGTTTGCCCGTATGGCCGAATATGGACGTAATTTGAAAATGAAAAAAAAAATTAATATAAATTTTGGATTTTTTTTCAACAACAGTAAGTTAAGGATCCTCTGATAGGTTAGGTGGGCAGGAAATTCTCATAAAGTTTCAAAACGGTATGAAAAACGTTAATGGAAAGAATACTCTTCTAAGCTTGCCGAGTAAGCCGGACGACTCAAACAGAAAACGGAACCGTACGTCACTTTTGTGAGTCGATTTCATTTCAAATTACGTCCAAATTTGGCCATAGCGCGCATACCAGCGAAAAGTGACGTTATTTTTAAGAGGACGGGTGGCTCTGAGGGAACGGGGGAGAGAGGAGTCAATATATAGTATTTAATGATCCGCATACGAAACCTGTTCATCTTTCCTCAGTCATGGTTGCTGGGTTTACTTTCGCCAAATGGTTTACAGTCAACCTGGCACTACGAGGTTGTCCATTACAATAACCTCGGGTGAAAGGTTGTAAACTGTTGTAACGGCTTTATTTAGTAATAGAGTCCATACTATCTCTGCCTCTTTGTAACATTAATAATGATCTTTAGTAGCAAGTATATACCCCATGTTGACACACCACTGTCCGTCCACCCTGACAGTAGAGACCCGTCTGCCTGGTGAGTGTGAGTGTGAGTGTGAGTGATAATGTGAGTGTAAGTGTGAGTGTGATTACAACCCACCATCAACACAATATCTGAACATCACGCCTCAGGGGATAACTCTATAAGACCTCAACCTGGTGTTTGAGGTCTTATAGACCCCCCCCCCACACTACCCACCCCTTGCAGTAAGACTCATTTTTATTAACAAATTCGTCTTAGACTTTGACCAGAACAAGAAAACATGAATTAAGACCAACTTACTGTTGATAATTACTGAGAATAATTCTAAGTTATCAATTACTGTACTTGTTGGCAATTACAGATGTTATTACTGCACTTAGAGAATCACTTGTAATACCCAAGACAAGTCAATCTAAGATGCTATACTCAAAGATTAATTATAGGGGAAACTGCTGTTAAGCCCCGCCCTCTAAGGCACTCTGGCCACGCCCCTGGCACCCCCCCCCCCCCCATCCAAGGAGCCAATCGCAGAATCTATGTCTAAATCCCTTGACATAGGACCGTGGTCAACCCCTCCAGTCCTGATGGGCACAGGCAGAGTGCCACACTATAGGCAGGTGTACACCGCTCATAACCACTATGGAGGGGAGGGAAGACCACAAGGTCAAGGTAGAGAAAGAGTCGAGAAGGCAGAGGCAGGTCAAGAAAAGGTCGAGAAGGAAGAGTCAGGTCGAGGCAGGTGAAGAGGTCCTGGTGAGAGGAGCCCAGTGTGCTCCAACTTACCCCACCTGTTGACCCACCGTCAACCCGGACACATGACCCACATCCACAGTACAACAACACGCTAGGAGCCGGAGCAGAGGGGCATGAATGAACAGGAGAGATGGGATAGATAAGAAAAAATAATAATAATCGAGTTTCCCCCAAGCTGTTACACTGTTTTTGAGACGTAAACAAAGCCGCCATGACTGAGGAAAGATGTATATGTTTCGTAAGCAGACATGTATAAATACTTGCTGAACCCTGGCTGGCTCGGTGATGACTTTGTGTGAATACATTTGAGGTAACAGATATAATCACTCTTGCCTCATGGTTTAATGGTTTACCTTAGTCTGAGGCAGGAAGACTGTTAGGTTTACCTAGCGTCCCTCTCGTCCCCTAGTCTACCTACTGACTTTCCCCAGAATACAACCCACAATAGTTGCCTGACTCCCGGGAACCTATTTACTGCATCAGGTGGAAATAACCGTGTCCAACCGTCTATGTCCTGCGCGGGGACCAAACCCAGGATCGTGTTTGGTTGCGAGCAGCGTACGTAGACCACTAAGCTGCGGGGGGGGGGGGGGGGGGGGTTGAACGAGTCAAGTCCCACTAAACATTATGAAGTTCAGAAATGTTCACAAAAACATTGACTGAACGAAGTTCTGAACACTCAGGAAAATCTGAATATTGATCACAGTTTCCTGAGTATTATTATTGTGGGAGAAAATTATTGAAATAAGAAGGAAATTATTAATTTAAATAAACTGATAAGATTATTAATGTTTTTCCCTAATGAAAACCATGATTTCATTAGGGAAATTGTGTGTGTGTTGTCCTCCGTGTGAGGAGAGGTCATTTGGGGTCAGGTGGCTTCAGGACAGGTCATCTGAGGTCACGTAGATTAAAGACAGGTCAGCTGGGTTTACTTAGTTATAGGAAAGGTCATCTGGGGTCATTTAGTTTGAGGGGGAGGACATCTGGAGTGTCATGGCAGGTCATTAGCGGTCACAAAGGTTGTAAAAGGGCCATATGGAATCACGTTGGTTGAAGAAAGGTCATCTGGGGAGTTAGTTTCAGTACAGATCATGTGGGGTTATGAAGGTTAAGGAGAAGTCTTGTGGTCAGGCCACATATAGTTTCAGAACACGGTATCTGAGGTTACTGAGTTGGAAGACAGGTCATTTGGGGTCACATAATTTAAGGACAGGTCACGTAAAGTCACTTACGTTCTTGAGGAAGGTCAGGCGCGCCGACCTGAGGCTGACCCTCTCTGAGGCACTCGACCCTGGCGCCCTCCCCGAGGGTGCTGAAGACGTTGCCGTGAGCGTTCTTGAAGAAGACTCGAGGAGTCCATATGGAGCCGGCGGCGGCCTCCCGCGACAGCTGGTTGAGACTGGAGTCCTTCTTCAGGTTCAGATATCTGAGTCGACTGTCCCTCCAGGCCAGGCGAAGCTGCAGCGTGGTGGTGAAGGTGAGGTCGTTGGCCATCATAGAAGGGAAAGTGATGACATTGATGGAGAAGGTGACTGGGAGGGGGTGCTGTGGGGTAGGTGGGGGAGGGGGCAGGTAAGCACGGTACCCATCGGGCACCACTACCGTGGAGCACTGTGCCTCGTCGCTGTGGTCTGGGCAGTCCTCGTGGAGGTCACAGCGCCTCTGGAAGTCGATACAGGTGCCGTCGGCGCAGGTAAACTGTCCCTGGCGACACACGGAGAGGGTCATGTTGACCTGGTCGCCGGCACGCAGGCCGCACACGTCCTGGCCCAGCGTCCAGGGCTTGGTGCCGAAGGGGTACTGGTCGCTGGTGACGGGCGTCCAGCGGGCCACAGCTCCTGGGACCTGGAATAATCACCAGGTGAACTGTGAGGACTCCCAGCAGGTCTGGCATGTGTATGGATGAGTTTGGTGGATATAAACACAAGCTACTTGGGAAAGGGGCAATAGGAGCCGCCTCGTATGGGTCAGAAGGTCTACTCCAGTTGCCTTTATTGTTCTTATCTTATTATTATATTAATATGATGCATGATATGGTTTTTTTAGCAATACGATTGAATCGAAGTCACACGCTGGGTGACTTCGGATGCACCCAAGTGTGATTGCATTGAAAAGCTCCCGAAAAATGTCCTCGCTGATACATCCTACTATTATGACTTAACTGTTCCTGGTCTATAGTTCAGTCCGCACGTTCGCTGGCCAGTTGGGTGGCTGGCAAGGCTGTGTGCTGCTCCAGTTCGATGCCACCTGGGTAGTGTCTGCCGCGAAATACAAAATACTGAGGTTTTACGATCTGATCGAACCTCCGTATTTTCCCATAGATATCTCAGGTTAATGTGATGCCTCTGTGCTCTGGCCTGAAACATTAGTTACTGATTGAAAGCACTTTGATTATGTGATCATTATTGATATAGTAGTATTAGTTTAATGTCCATCCTGTTCTCCTGTTTAATGGACAGCAATTATGACGCTATTAATTACGACGTCAATATTCCGGTGCTTTAGTGATATTACAAAAGCATTTCAGGTTAAACTGGTTGTCCGAATACCTGTGCTTCCGGTTACACGAAACCACTTCATTACACATTGTGAAAACCGCCTGAATAACAACATAGGAACATAGAATTACAAGGAACTACAGAAGGGATATTGGTCTATACGAGGCAGTTCCTAATATTGGCCCATACAAGGCAGCTGCTATTTACATCCACCCAAACTCATTCAGGTATGTTTAGCCTACGCTTGAAACACTCCAGTGACCCCACGACCGGTGATGTGGTCCAGAAAGCAAGGTGCTAGCAAGCCAGTATTGACCCACGAGAAGCAAGACAACTGACGGTCTAAAAGCGCATTATATAAACAAGGAGAACTATAATGTGAATACAGTAACTGGGAGTTGCTTGAGCAGTACCTTGAGTGAAGTCATTTCCCAGTGCCCAGCCTGGGCGTCCCAGGTTATATCAGAGTGAAAGAACCCGGAGAGTGCGGGTCGTCCTCCACTCTCGCCCTCGAGTATGTACTCCCTGTTGAAGGGGGAGGAGTCACAGACGCCGGGGCCCCGAAGGTGTAGCGTGGACCGCTGAACAAACTCGCAGGCGACGCAGAAGGTGTAGGAGTCGAGGCAGGCGATGTCGGACCAGCGGGCGGGGAACTCGTCGTAGAGCATCACCAGGCAATTCTCCGCTCCCTCGCCGTTGGGTCCCGTGCCCCTCCAGGGGCCCTCCCATTGGAGAGGGGCCCCGGAGAAGTAAGCCCACTGCCGCTCCTGCAGGTCACAAACTAAGGTTACAGGGCTATATACCCTGCTTCAGCGCCTCCTCCTGAGGGAGCAGAGCGTCCCACACACCAACCCGCTCTCGCACAAGATAGCACATATAGGACTTATTGCTTATAGTCACTGTTTCCCTTATAAATAAGTATATATGTGACAAATTCTAAGCCATATATTTTTCCAAGGCACTAACTCTTCTTCTCAGTTTTATTAAACAATAGAGATTTCATACAAAATTTGATACACGCCCGACTGTCACAGGGGAAGCTGATTTAAATTCCTGTGAGAAAAATCGGGTGATATATGACGCCATTGTGATTATTTTGTGTTCTTGTCAGCGTTCAGTCAACAGTGACAAAATAATATATGCAAATGTTATGCGGTATTGGCTATTGGGTGTCAAGATAACATATAGGCAAGGGGTATACTCAGGAAAAGGTTATTAGAAGGAATATACCTGTCAAAGCTCATCTACGAGACAGTATACTTCATTCTATGGTAGAGTGTAATATACAGGTGGGTTCGTTCTCGACTCACAATCGGGAATCCCGGGTTCGAAACCCGGGCAGCGCACAAATAGCTGAGCAGGTTTTTTCCACCTAATACCGCTGTTCACCTAGCAGTATATAGGTACCTGGGAGTAAGACGACTGTTGTGGGAAGCATTCTGGGGAAGGTCACTACTTCGACCGACGGAGGGGGGTCCTTTCCCCCCCCCCCTCTCCAAAAGGTGGCACTACTGACCCCCCCCCCCCTCGACAATGCAACCCCACAACAAGCTGACTAACTCCTGGGTACCTATTTACTCTCCTGGGTGAACAGGTGAAGTGGGTGATAGGAAATACGCCCAAGCAGTTCCGTCCTGCCTTGGATTCAAACCCAGAATTTGTGATTTTGAATCGAGAATGAACCCGACTGTTCTACCGGGACTCAAAGAACCAATGAAATTGTTTGTTTACATCAAAGGTCACATCAAAGGTCACATCAAAGGTCACATCAAAGGTGACAACAACAATTTGAACTGACTGACTCCTGGGTGTCCGGATCATTTCCCTCCAAACACTTAGTTCTTTGTACCCAGCGATGGTACAGGCGACCTTACTCATCAACACATGAGATTATAATGAAATTCTCACTTGCTGACTAGCTTAATACACGTGGGTATGATGAGTCAGGATGTATGATGAGTGTGATGGTGTTACCTGGTGCTGGTCGTGGGCACCCAGCCACAGGTAGGCTGCCCCGTGCCCGCCCGAGCAGTACTCTGCACTCTCCACCGTCCTCTGGTACAGCCACGTGTTCTCTGATGTGCTCAGTGGCACCCCCACCTGCCCGCCCACCACCTGTAGGAGACACCTGTTAGTCGCACACCTGTGTGAAGCACCTGTGTCAAGTACCTGTGTCAAGCACCTGTGTCAAGCACCTGGACATAGAGTCACTAAGCGTAACAAAGATTGCTAGCGAGCCTGAAGGTATTCTTCGTACGATACAGGAAAGCTTTAACGTGAACTTGACTATTTACCTTGACTTTCTATCGTGTTCTGATGAAGGCGACTTGAGTGTAAAGCGCATTCAGCACTCTCTAATATTTCAAATGTGGTTTTCCCGCATACTTGGATCAGCGTTTTAGTGATCGTTGTTGCATATATATATATATATATATATATATATATATATATATATATATATATATATATATATATATATATATATATATATATATATATATATATATATATATGTTATATGTGTGCTCGTTGTTGCAATATAATTATGGCCAGGTTAAACAGACAGGGGCGGGATCATATATATATATATATATATATATATATATATATATATATATATATATATATATATATATATATATATATATATATATATATATATATATATATATATACGCTTTAATATATAAAAAATATAGATATATGATATATAAAATATCTAACGCTTTGAAGTTAGACATTTTTATGGTAAAGGATTTAAAATGTCATTTATTGGCAGTTATATATATATATTTCGTGGCTATAAGGGGTACCTGGAGGAGGCCGGGTGTGTCCCATACCTCTCTTCTCTTCTCCAACTTCCTTCCCATTTCAATTCCCTTCTAACTCTTCTCTCCATATTCCTATTTCACCACCTCTCGTTGTCTCCCTCCTCCCTCTTCACATTCTCTCTCCTCTCCCCTCCCCCTCTTCCCTCTCCTCCCTCCCCCCCTCTTACTCAGAACAAACAGTCTCAACAAACACACTGTAACCCACAATGTTATCTTTACAATTGCTACTTTGACGCCACATTGTAAAAAGGTTATAATAATGTTTTAACAAACGTTGTAACATCGTTGTGTTGTTACAACGTTCTTAATAACGTTGTAAAAACGTTGTTAATAAACGTTGTAGTTATGTGGGTTGAAAAATCTTCAGAAAAACTCTATGGACAACTAAACCCCCATTTCAGATGTCGTACAAATCTCTGAAATACCGAATAGAAGCCGTTCCTTCTTAAGGGCGGACTTGAGGGTCCACTCCAGACACGACACATCCCCAGCCAATCACAAATCACCTTGCAACATCCTGTGAGACTGGCCCTGAGCGTCTGGCCTCCAACATCAGACAAATAGACAGACATTGTCTTTTATAGATATATATATAGATACAGGACGTAATCACCCATACTGGAGCAGTAGACCCTAGAACACCAGCGGTGGACCCTAGAACACCAGCGGTGGACCCTAGACCACACAGAACACCAGTTGGAGGGGCGGACACCTACCTGACAGAGACGTCTGGCCTGGGATAGAGAGTACCGGTGGGGGAAGAATGTGAGCCTCCTGGTGGAGTGGTCGCAGACGGCGTCCCGGGGCCTGCTGACCCACGACACGCCTCCCAGCGTCTGCCACGACTGGCGGGACCAGCCCAGCACGTCGCCCTCCACGTACACCACGCACGCTGCCAGCTGCAACGCGTCAACGTGAAAAGAACTATTATTGGAACTATATTTTAATAGTATATCGAGCATGTGATAATAAGGGACATTAAGGTTAATTGTAACCCCATGACGAAAAGTGAGATTATTAAAATTCTTTAATAATCTCACTTTTCGTCATGGGGTTACAATTAACCTTAATGTCCCTTATTATCACATGCTCGATATACTATTAAAATATAGTAAGGTTAGGTTAGGTTAGGTTAGGTTAGTTAGGTTAGTGAACAGTTAAGCCGAGATGTATGTCTTGTGACAACAGGAACTCTGGTGTGATCTGAGAGTGTAATACACAGAACTTTCCCTTAACACCTTTAATTACCCTTAGGGTAATGTGGTAATGTGTGTGTGTGAGAGAGAGAGAGAGAGAGAGAGAGAGAGAGAGAGAGAGAGAGAGAGAGAGAGAGAGAGAGAGAGAGAGAGAGAGAGAGAGACAGACAGAGAGAGAGAGACAGAAAGAGAGACAGACAGACAGAGACAGAAAGAGAGAGACAGAGAGACAGAGAGAGAGAGACAGAGAGACAGAGAGAGAGAGAGAGAGAGAGAGAGAGAGAGAGAGAGAGAGAGAGAGAGAGAGAGAGAGAGAGAGAGAGAGAGAGAGACAGACAGACAGAGAGAGAGAGAGAGAGAGAGAGACAGAGAGACAGAGAGAGAGAGAGAGAGAGAGACAGAGAGACAGAGAGAGAGAGAGAGAGAGACAGAGAGAGCGAGAGACAGACAGAGAGCGAGAGAGAAAGAGAGATACACGGAAGCAGGAGGTCAGGTTAACCTGGACAATATAATTAAGGTCAGGTTAAACAGACAGGGATGGGCTCATTACCTCAGACAAGACAACTTACTGTCTACCACAAGCGGCCGTGTTGCCTCAACAACACACATGGGTAAGATGGGGGCAGGGGCATGGGTAGGGTGGATGGGGAGCATGTAAATAACAGGGAGAACAAGAATGGGGAAGAGGTGAAGAATGGGGTAGAAAAATGGGTGATAAACTCACATCAACACTAACCTGAAATAATCCTCAACTCAACGACATGAAACACACCCTTGTAAACAACGGTGGAATCTTGGATGATAAACTGGACTCCAGGAAACATACCTGAAACTCACACGCAACCGAGTGGACAGGTATAAACAAGAGAACAAGCCACAACAACATACCTGAAATTATAACCTGGCCACACACCTGAAATGGAATATAAGTGCCATGTTTCGGTCCGTGTTGAATAGCTATTAAGTCATATGTGTGTGATGTGGGATCTCTCTCTCATTCTCTCTCTTCTAAAGTATATGAAAACCTTTTTGAAATATAGTCTGGAGCCTAAAAATAATAAGATTTGACCGCCATAAACATGGCCGAGTCCTCCACAAATTCAAGCAACAACCTTGTAAAGTATTCTGGAATACATAAAAAAACTAACCCAAAGTCCCGTAAAAGATTTACAATGTTTACCACAGGATTAAATTTCAACCCTGAAGTTAGACTCTAATTTATTCCGAGGTCTCGGAGTACAGGCTGGAAGCCCTGAAGAGCGAGGCTGGAAACCCTGAAGAGCGAGGTTGGAAGCCCCGAAGAGCGAGGCTGGAAACCCCGAAGAGCGAGGCTGGAAACCCCGAAGAGCGAGGCTGGAAACCCCGAAGAGCGAGGCTGGAAACCCCGAAGAGCGAGGCTGGACGTCCCGAAGAGCGAGGCTGGAAACCCCGAAGAGCGAGGCTGGAAACCCCGAAGAGCGAGGCTGGAAACCCCGAAGAGCGAGGCTGGAAACCCCGAAGAGCGAGGCTGGAAACCCCGAAGAGCGAGGCTGGAAACCCCGAAGAGCGAGGCTGGACGCCCCGAAGAGCGAGGCTGGAAACCCCGAAGAGCGAGGCTGGAAACCCCGAAGAGCGAGGCTGGAAACCCCGAAGAGCGAGGCTGGAAACCCCGAAGAGCGAGGCTGGACGCCCCGAAGAGCGAGGCTGGACGCCCCGAAGAGCGAGGCTGGAAACCCCGAAGAGCGAGGCTGGAAGCCAAGAAAAGCGAGGCTGGAAGCCCCGAAGAGCGAGGCTGGACGCCCCGAAGAGCGAGGCTGGAAACCCCGAAGAGCGAGGCTGGAAACCCCGAAGAGCGAGGCTGGAAACCCCGAAGAGCGAGGCTGGAAACCCCGAAGAGCGAGGCTGGAAACCCCGAAGAGCGAGGCTGGAAACCCCGAAGAGCGAGGCTGGAAACCCCGAAGAGCGAGGCTGGAAGCCCCGAAGAGCGAGGCTGGAAGCCCCGAAGAACGAGACTGGAAGCCCCGAAGAGCGAGGCTGGAAGCCCCGAAGAACGAGGCTGGAAGCCAAGAAGAGCGAGGCTGGAAACCCCGAAGAGCGAGGCTGGAAGCCCCGAAGAGCGAGGCTGGAAGCCCCGAAGAGCGAGGCTGGAAGCCCCGAAGAGCGAAGCTGGAAGCCCCGAAGAACGAGACTGGAAGCCCCGAAGAGCGAGGCTGGAAGCCCCGAAGAACGAGGCTGGAAGCCAAGAAGAGCGAGGCTGGAAACCCCGAAGAGCGAGGCTGGACGCCCCGAAGAGCGAGGCTGGAAGCCCCAAAGAGCGAGGCTGGAAACCCTGAAGAGCGAGGCTGGACGCCCCGAAGAGCGAGGCTGGAAGCCCCGAAGAGCGAGGCTGGAAGCCCCGAAGAGCGAGGCTGGACGCCCCGAAGAGCGTGACTGGAATCCGTAAATAGTAGGACTGGAAACTCACCTGTCTGATGGAGTCTTCTTCCAGGACCTCCCTCCAGATGTTGAGTTCGGTGAACTCTCCGCTGAAGCTCTGCTCTGGCTGGAAGCCTCCACTCAACACGTCCTGCTCCTGACCTGCCAACACCACACCAAGGGTCACTTGTGGGGTCCCACAACTTGTGATGGCTTAATCTTCATCAATCAATCAATACTGTCTCCTCACTTGAGAATTACCCATGTAGGTTCGAAACTTTGTATAAATTGATAATAAGTGTAATACATTCTACAGTTAACTTTTATTCTTTTAGTCAGTCTCAGACAAAACAATTTTTATAGATATTATCTTCTAATTAATTTAAACCAAGATGCAAGAGCACTAGTCAGAGGGATAGAAACCCTAATTAGGAAAATAATCAACACTGAATATGCAGTCATATTTAATGAAAGACACACACATGCACGCACACACACACATGCACGCACACACACACACACACACACACACACACACACACACACACACACACACACACACACACACACACACACACACACACACATGCACGCACACACATGGGGGCCTCGTAGCCTGGTGGATAGCGCGCAGGATTCGTAATTCTGTGGCGCGGGTTCGATTCCCGCACGAGGCAGAAACAAATGGGCAAAGTTTCTTTCACCCTGAATGCCCCTGTTACCTAGCAGTAAATAGGTACCTGGGAGTTAGTCAGCTGTCACGGGCTGCTTCCTGGGGTGTGTGTGTGGTGTGGAAAAAAAAAAAAAAAAGTAGTTAGTAAACAGTTGATTGACAGTTGAGAGGCGGGCCGAAAGAGCAAAGCTCAACCCCCGTAAAAAAAAAACACAACTAGTAAACACACACACACACACACACACACACACACACACACACACACACACACACATTGTGTGTGTGGATTTTTGGATTGCCAGAAAGCCTTTGATACAGTACCACACGAGAGGCTAGTGAGAAAGCTGGAGATGCAGGCTGGAGTGAAAGGGATGGTACTCCATTGGATAAAGGAGTACCTAAGCAACAGAAGACAACGAGTCACTGTGAGGGGTGAAGTCTCGGATTGCCGTGACGTCACAAGTGGAGTCCCTCAGGGGTCAGTCCTTGGACCTATACTGTTTCTGATATATGTAAATGATC
>NW_025572755.1:85000-117678 GCF_020424385.1 Procambarus clarkii
CACTGTACCACCGAGAGGGTCACTGTACCACCGAGAAGGTCACTGTACCACCGAGAAGGTCACTGTACCACCGAGAAGGTCACTGTACCACCGAGAGGGTCACTGTACCACCGATAAGGTCACTGTACCACCGAGGTCACTGTACCACCGAGAAAGTCACTGTACCACCGAGAAGGTCACTGTACCACCGAGAAGGTCACTGTACCACCGAGAGGGTCACTGTACCACCGAGAAGGTCACTGTACCACCGAGAAGGTCACTGTACCACCGAGAAGGTCACTGTACCACCGAGAAGGTCACTGTACCACCGAGAAGGTCACTGTACCACCGAGAAGGTCACTGTACCACCGAGAAGGTCACTGTACCACCGAGAAGGTCACTGTACCACCGAGAGGGTCACTGTACCACCGAGAGGGTCACTGTACCACCGAGAAGGTCACTGTACCACCGAGAAGGTCACTGTACCACCGAGAAGGTCACTGTACCACCGAGAGGGTCACTGTACCACCGAGAAGGTCACTGTACCACCGAGAAGGTCACTGTACCACAGAGAAGGTCACTGTACCACCGAGAATGTCACTGTACCACAGAGAAGGTCACTGTACCACCGAGGTCACTGTACCACCGAGAAGGTCACTGTACCACAGAGAAGGTCACTGTACCACAGAGAAGGTCACTGTACCACCGAGAGGGTCACTGTACCACCGAGAAGGTCACTAAACCACCGAGAAGGTCACTGTACCACCGAGAAGGTCACTGTACCACCGAGAAGGTCACTGTACCACAGAGAAGGTCACTGTACCACCGAGAAGGTCACTGTACCGCAGAGAAGGTCACTGTACCACCGAGAAGGTCACTGTACCACAGAGAAGGTCACTGTACCACCGAGAAGGTCACTGTACCACAGAGAAGGTCACTGTACCACCGAGAAGGTCACTGTACCACCGAGAAGGTCACTGTACCACCGAGAAGGTCACTGTACCACCGAGAAGGTCACTGTACCACAGAGAAGGTCACTGTACCACCGAGAAGGTCACTGTACCACAGAGAAGGTCACTGTACCACCGAGAAGGTCACTGTACCACCGAGAAGGTCACTGTACCACAGAGAAGGTCACTGTACCACAGAGAAGGTCACTGTACCACAGAGAAGGTCACTGTACCACAGAGAAGGTCACTGTACCACCGAGAAGGTCACTGTACCACAGAGAAGGTCACTGTACCACCGAGAATGTCACTGTACCACAGAGAAGGTCACTGTACCACCGAGAAGGTCACTGTACCACCGAGAAGGTCACTGTACCACCGAGAAGGTCACTGTACCACCGAGAAGGTCACTGTACCACAGAGAAGGTCACTGTACCACAGAGAAGGTCACTGTACCACCGAGAAGGTCACTGTACCACCGAGAAGGTCACTGTACCACCGAGAAGGTCACTGTACCACCGAGAGGGTCACTGTACCACCGAGAAGGTCACTGTACCACCGAGGTCACTGTACCACCGAGAAGGTCACTGTACCACCGAGGTCACTGTACCACCGAGGTCACTGTACCAGAGAAGGTCACTGTACCACCGAGAAGGTCACTGTACCACCGAGGTCACTGTACCACCGAGAAGGTCACTGTACCACCGAGAAGGTCACTGTACCACCGAGAAGGTCACTGTACCACCGAGAGGGTCACTGTACCACCGAGAAGGTCACTGTACCACCGAGAAGGTCACTGTACCACCGAGAAGGTCACTGTACCACCGAGAGGGTCACTGTACCACCGAGAAGGTCACTGTACCACCGAGAAGGTCACTGTACCACAGAGAAGGTCACTGTACCACCGAGAATGTCACTGTACCACAGAGAAGGTCACTGTACCACCGAGAAGGTCACTGTACCACCGAGAAGGTCACTGTACCACAGAGAAGGTCACTGTACCACAGAGAAGGTCACTGTACCACCGAGAAGGTCACTGTACCACAGAGAAGGTCACTGTACCACCGAGAAGGTCACTGTACCGCAGAGAAGGTCACTGTATCACCGAGAAGGTCACTGTACCACAGAGAAGGTCACTGTACCACCGAGAAGGTCACTGTACCACCGAGAGGGTCACTGTACCACCGAGAAGGTCACTGTACCACCGAGAAGGTCACTGTACCACCGAGAAGGTCACTGTACCACCGAGAAGGTCACTGTACCACAGAGAAGGTCACTGTACCACCGAGAAGGTCACTGTACCGCAGAGAAGGTCACTGTACCACCGAGAAGGTCACTGTACCACAGAGAAGGTCACTGTACCACCGAGAAGGTCACTGTACCGCAGAGAAGGTCACTGTACCACCGAGAAGGTCACTGTACCACCGAGAAGGTCACTGTACCACCGAGAAGGTCACTGTACCACCGAGAAGGTCACTGTACCACCGAGAAGGTCACTGTACCACAGAGAAGGTCACTGTACCACCGAGAATGTCACTGTACCACAGAGAAGGTCACTGTACCACCGAGAAGGTCACTGTACCACCGAGAAGGTCACTGTACCACAGAGAAGGTCACTGTACCACAGAGAAGGTCACTGTACCACCGAGAAGGTCACTGTACCACAGAGAAGGTCACTGTACCACAGAGAAGGTCACTGTACCACCGAGAAGGTCACTGTACCACCGAGAAGGTCACTGTACCACCGAGAAGGTCACTGTACCACCGAGAAGGTCACTGTACCACAGAGAAGGTCACTGTACCACAGAGAAGGTCACTGTACCACCGAGAAGGTCACTGTACCACCGAGAAGGTCACTGTACCACCGAGAGGGTCACTGTACCACCGAGAAGGTCACTGTACCACAGAGAAGGTCACTGTACCACCAAGAATGTCACTGTACCACAGAGAAGGTCACTGTACCACCGAGAAGGTCACTGTACCACCGAGAAGGTCACTGTACCACAGAGAAGGTCACTGTACCACAGAGAAGGTCACTGTACCACCGAGAGGGTCACTGTACCACCGAGAAGGTCACTGTACCACCGAGAAGGTCACTGTACCACCGAGAAGGTCACTGTACCACCGAGAAGGTCACTGTACCACCGAGAAGGTCACTGTACCACAGAGAAGGTCACTGTACCACCGAGAAGGTCACTGTACCACCGAGAAGGTCACTGTACCACAGAGAAGGTCACTGTACCACAGAGAAGGTCACTGTACCACCGAGAAGGTCACTGTACCACCGAGAATGTCACTGTACCACAGAGAAGGTCACTGTACCACCGAGAAGGTCACTGTACCACCGAGAAGGTCACTGTACCACCGAGGTCACTGTACCACCGAGAAGGTCACTGTACCACAGAGAAGGTCACTGTACCACAGAGAAGGTCACTGTACCACCGAGGTCACTGTACCACCGAGAAGGTCACTGTACCACCGAGGTCACTGCACCACCGAGAAGGTCACTGTACCACCGAGGTCACTGTACCACCGAGGTCACTGTACCACCGAGGTCACTGTACCACAGAGGTCACTGTACCACCGAGAAGGTCACTGTACCACCGAGGTCACTGTACCACCGAGAAGGTCACTGTACCACCGAGAAGGTCACTGTACCACCGAGAGGGTCACTGTACCACCGAGAGGGTCACTGTACCACCGAGAAGGTCACTGTACCACCGAGAAGGTCACTGTACCACCGAGAAGGTCACTGTACCACCGAGAGGGTCACTGTACCACCGAGAGGGTCACTGTACCACCGAGAAGGTCACTGTACCACCGAGAAGGTCACTGTACCACCGAGAAGGTCACTGTACCACCGAGAGGGTCACTGTACCACCGAGAAGGTCACTGTACCACCGAGAAGGTCACTGTACCACAGAGAAGGTCACTGTACCACCAAGAATGTCACTGTACCACAGAGAAGGTCACTGTACCACCGAGAAGGTCACTGTACCACCGAGAAGGTCACTGTACCACAGAGAAGGTCACTGTACCACAGAGAAGGTCACTGTACCACCGAGAGGGTCACTGTACCACCGAGAAGGTCACTGTACCACCGAGAAGGTCACTGTACCACCGAGAAGGTCACTGTACCACCGAGAAGGTCACTGTACCACAGAGAAGGTCACTGTACCACCGAGAAGGTCACTGTACCACCGAGAAGGTCACTGTACCACAGAGAAGGTCACTGTACCACAGAGAAGGTCACTGTACCACCGAGAAGGTCACTGTACCACCGAGAATGTCACTGTACCACAGAGAAGGTCACTGTACCACCGAGAAGGTCACTGTACCACCGAGAAGGTCACTGTACCACCGAGGTCACTGTACCACCGAGAAGGTCACTGTACCACAGAGAAGGTCACTGTACCACAGAGAAGGTCACTGTACCACCGAGAAGGTCACTGTACCACCGAGAAGGTCACTGTACCACCGAGAAGGTCACTGTACCACAGAGAAGGTCACTGTACCACCGAGAATGTCACTGTACCACAGAGAAGGTCACTGTACCACCGAGAAGGTCACTGTACCACCGAGAAGGTCACTGTACCACAGAGAAGGTCACTGTACCACAGAGAAGGTCACTGTACCACCGAGAAGGTCACTGTACCACCGAAAGGGTCACTGTACCACAGAGAAGGTCACTGTACCACCGAGAAGGTCACTGTACCACCGAGAAGGTCACTGTACCACCGAGGTCACTGTACCACCGAGAAGGTCACTGTACCACAGAGAAGGTCACTGTACCACAGAGAAGGTCACTGTACCACCGAGGTCACTGTACCACCGAGAAGGTCACTGTACCACCGAGGTCACTGCACCACCGAGAAGGTCACTGTACCACCGAGGTCACTGTACCACCGAGGTCACTGTACCACCGAGGTCACTGTACCACAGAGGTCACTGTACCACCGAGAAGGTCACTGTACCACCGAGGTCACTGTACCACCGAGAAGGTCACTGTACCACCGAGAAGGTCACTGTACCACCGAGAGGGTCACTGTACCACCGAGAGGGTCACTGTACCACCGAGAAGGTCACTGTACCACCGAGAAGGTCACTGTACCACCGAGAAGGTCACTGTACCACCGAGAGGGTCACTGTACCACCGAGAAGGTCACTGTACCACCGAGAAGGTCACTGTACCACAGAGAAGGTCACTGTACCACCAAGAATGTCACTGTACCACAGAGAAGGTCACTGTACCACCGAGAAGGTCACTGTACCACCGAGAAGGTCACTGTACCACAGAGAAGGTCACTGTACCACAGAGAAGGTCACTGTACCACCGAGAGGGTCACTGTACCACCGAGAAGGTCACTGTACCACCGAGAAGGTCACTGTACCACCGAGAAGGTCACTGTACCACCGAGAAGGTCACTGTACCACCGAGAAGGTCACTGTACCACCGAGAAGGTCACTGTACCACCGAGAAGGTCACTGTACCACAGAGAAGGTCACTGTACCACCGAGAAGGTCACTGTACCACCGAGAAGGTCACTGTACCACAGAGAAGGTCACTGTACCACCGAGAAGGTCACTGTACCACAGAGAAGGTCACTGTACCACCGAGAAGGTCACTGTACCACCGAGAAGGTCACTGTACCACCGAGAAGGTCACTGTACCACCGAGAAGGTCACTGTACCACCGAGAAGGTCACTGTACCACAGAGAAGGTCACTGTACCACCGAGAAGGTCACTGTACCACCAGAGAAGGTCACTGTACCAGGTCACTGAGAAGGTCACTGTACCACCGAGAAGGTCACTGTACCACCGAGAAGGTCACTGTAGGTCACTGTACCACCGAGAAGGTCACTGTACCACCGAGAAGGTCACTGTACCACCGAGAAGGTCACTGTACCACCGAGAAGGTCACTGTACCACCAGAGAAGGTCACTGTACCACCGAGAAGGTCACTGTACCACCGAGAAGGTCACTGTACCACCGAGAAGGTCACTGTACCACCGAGAAGGTCACTGTACCACCGAGAAGGTCACTGTACCACAGAGAAGGTCACTGTACCACAGAGAAGGTCACTGTACCACCGAGAAGGTCACTGTACCACCGAGAAGGTCACTGTACCACACTGAGAAGGTCACTGTACCACCGAGAAGGTCACTGTACCACCGAGAAGGTCACTGTACCACCGAGAAGGTCACTGTACCACCGAGAAGGTCACTGTACCACCGAGAAGGTCACTGTACCACCGAGAAGGTCACTGTACCACCGAGAAGGTCACTGTACCACCGAGAAGGTCACTGTACCACCGAGAAGGTCACTGTACCACCGAGAAGGTCACTGTACCACCGAGAAGGTCACTGTACCACCGAGAAGGTCACTGTACCACCGAGAAGGTCACTGTACCACCGAGAAGGTCACTGTACCACCGAGAAGGTCACTGTACCACCGAGAAGGTCACTGTACCACCGAGAAGGTCACTGTACCACCGAGAAGGTCACTGTACCACCGAGAAGGTCACTGTACCACCGAGAAGGTCACTGTACCACCGAGAAGGTCACTGTACCACCGAGAAGGTCACTGTACCACCGAGAAGGTCACTGTACCACCGAGAAGGTCACTGTACCACCGAGAAGGTCACTGTACCAGAGAAGGTCACTGTACCACAGAGAAGGTCACTGTACCACCGAGAAGGTCACTGTACCACCGAGAAGGTCACTGTACCACGAGAAGGTCGAGAAGGTCACTGTACCACCGAGAAGGTCACTGTACCACCGAGAAGGTCACTGTACCACCGAGAAGGTCACTGTACCACCGAGAAGGTCACTGTACCACCGAGAAGGTCACTGTACCACCGAGAAGGTCACTGTACCACCGAGAAGGTCACTGTACCACCGAGAAGGTCACTGTACCACCGAGAAGGTCACTGTACCACCGAGAAGGTCACTGTACCACCGAGAAGGTCACTGTACCACCGAGAAGGTCACTGTACCACCGAGAAGGTCACTGTACCACCGAGAAGGTCACTGTACCACCGAGAAGGTCACTGTACCACCGAGGAGAAGGTCACTGTACCACCGAGAAGGTCACTGTACCACCGAGAAGGTCACTGAGAAGGTCACTGTACCACCGAGAAGGTCACTGTACCACCGAGAAGGTCACTGTACCACCGAGAAGGTCACTGTACCACCGAGAAGGTCACTGTACCACCGAGAAGGTCACTGTACCACCGAGAAGGTCACTGTACCACCGAGAAGGTCACTGTACCACCGAGAAGGTCACTGTACCACCGAGAAGGTCACTGTACCACCGAGAAGGTCACTGTACCACCGAGAAGGTCACTGTACCACCGAGAAGGTCACTGTACCACCGAGAAGGTCACTGTACCACCGAGAAGGTCACTGTACCACCGAGAAGGTCACTGTACCACCGAGAAGGTCACTGTACCACCGAGAAGGTCACTGTACCACCGAGAAGGTCACTGTACCACCGAGAAGGTCACTGTACCACCGAGAAGGTCACTGTACCACCGAGAAGGTCACTGTACCACCGAGAAGGTCACTGTACCACCGAGAAGGTCACTGTACCACCGAGAAGGTCACTGTACCACCGAGAAGGTCACTGTACCACCGAGAAGGTCACTGTACCACCGAGAAGGTCACTGTACCACCGAGAAGGTCACTGTACCACAGAGAAGGTCACTGTACCACCGAGAAGGTCACTGTACCACCGAGAAGGTCACTGTACCACCGAGAAGGTCACTGTACCACCGAGAAGGTCACTGTACCACCGAGAAGGTCACTGTACCACCGAGAAGGTCACTGTACCACCGAGAAGGTCACTGTACCACCGAGAAGGTCACTGTACCACCGAGAAGGTCACTGTACCACCGAGAAGGTCACTGTACCACCGAGAAGGTCACTGTACCACCGAGAAGGTCACTGTACCAAGGTCACTGTACCACCGAGAAGGTCACTGTACCACCGAGAAGGTCACTGTACCACCGAGAAGGTCACTGTACCACCGAGAAGGTCACTGTACCACCGAGAAGGTCACTGTACCACCGAGAAGGTCACTGTACCACCGAGAAGGTCACTGTACCACCGAGAAGGTCACTGTACCACCGAGAAGGTCACTGTACCACCGAGAAGGTCACTGTACCACCGAGAAGGTCACTGTACCACCGAGAAGGTCACTGACCGAGAAGGTCACTGTACCACCGAGAAGGTCACTGTACCACCGAGAAGGTCACTGTACCACCGAGAAGGTCACTGTACCACCGAGAAGGTCACTGTACCACCGAGAAGGTCACTGTACCACCGAGAAGGTCACTGTACCACCGAGAAGGTCACTGTACCACCGAGAAGGTCACTGTACCACCGAGAAGGTCACTGTAGGTCACTGTACCGAGAAGGTCACTGTACCACCGAGAAGGTCACTGTACCACCGAGAAGGTCACTGTACCACCGAGAAGGTCACTGTACCACCGAGAAGGTCACTGTACCACCGAGAAGGTCACTGTACCACCGAGAAGGTCACTGTACCACCGAGAAGGTCACTGTACCACAGAGAAGGTCACTGTACCACCGAGAAGGTCACTGTACCACCGAGAAGGTCACTGTACCACCGAGAAGGTCACTGTACCACCGAGAAGGTCACTGTACCACCGAGAAGGTCACTGTACCACCGAGAAGGTCACTGTACCACCGAGAAGGTCACTGTACCACCGAGAAGGTCACTGTACCACCGAGAAGGTCACTGTACCACGAGAAGGTCACTGTACCACCGAGAAGGTCACTGTAGGTCACTGTACCACCGAGAAGGTCACTGTACCACCGAGAAGGTCACTGTACCACCGAGAAGGTCACTGTACCACAGAGAAGGTCACTGTACCACCGAGAAGGTCACTGTACCACACGAGAAGGTCACTGTACACGAGAAGGTCACTGTACCAGAAGGTCACTGTACCACCGAGAAGGTCACTGTACCACCGAGAAGGTCACTGTACCACCGAGAAGGTCAGAGAAGGTCACTGTCACTGTACCACCGAGAAGGTCACACCACCACCGAGAAGGTCACTGTACCACCGAGAAGGTCACTGTACCACCGAGAAGGTCACTGTACCACCGAGAAGGTCACTGTACCACCGAGAAGGTCACTGTACCACCGAGAAGGTCACTGTACCACGAGAAGGTCACTGTACCACCGAGAAGGTCACTGTACCACCGAGAAGGTCACTGTACCACCGAGAAGGTCACTGTACCACCGAGAAGGTCACTGTACCACCGAGAAGGTCACTGTACCACCGAGAAGGTCACTGTACCACCGAGAAGGTCACTGTACCACCGAGAAGGTCACTGTACCACCGAGAAGGTCACTGTACCACCGAGAAGGTCACTGTACCACCGAGAAGGTCACTGTACCACCGAGAAGGTCACTGTACCACCGAGAAGGTCACTGTACCACCGAGAAGGTCACTGTACCACCGAGAAGGTCACTGTACCACCGAGAAGGTCACTGTACCACCGAGAAGGTCACTGTACCACAGAGAAGGTCACTGTACCACCGAGAGGTCACTGTACCACCGAGAAGGTCACTGTACCACCGAGAAGGTCACTGTACCACAGAGAAGGTCACTGTACCACCGAGAAGGTCACTGTACCACCGAGAAGGTCACTGTACCACCGAGAAGGTCACTGTACCACCGAGAAGGTCACTGTACCACCGAGAAGGTCACTGTACCACCGAGAAGGTCACTGTACCACACCGAGAAGGTCACTGTACCACCGAGAAGGTCACTGTACCACCGAGAAGGTCACTGTACCACCGAGAAGGTCACTGTACCACCGAGAAGGTCACTGTACCACCGAGAAGGTCACTGTACCACCGAGAAGGTCACTGTACCACCGAGAAGGTCACTGTACCACCGAGAAGGTCACTGTACCGAGAAGGTCACTGTACCACAGAGAAGGTCACTGTACCACCGAGAAGGTCACTGTACCACCGAGAAGGTCACTGTACCACAGAGAAGGTCACTGTACCAGGTCACTGTACCACCGAGAAGGTCACTGTACCACCGAGAAGGTCACTGTACCACCGAGAAGGTCACTGTACCACCGAGAAGGTCACTGTACCACCGAGAAGGTCACTGTACCACCGAGAAGGTCACTGTACCACCGAGAAGGTCACTGTACCACCGAGAAGGTCACTGTACCACCGAGAAGGTCACTGTACCACCGAGAAGGTCACTGTACCACCGAGAAGGTCACTGTACCACCGAGAAGGTCACTGTACCACCGAGAAGGTCACTGTACCACCGAGAAGGTCACTGTACCACCGAGAAGGTCACTGTACCACCGAGAAGGTCACTGTACCACCGAGAAGGTCACTGTACCACCGAGAAGGTCACTGTACCACCGAGAAGGTCACTGTACCACCGTACCACCGAAGGTCACTGTACCACCGAGAAGGTCACTGTACCACCGAGAAGGTCACTGTACCACCGAGAAGGTCACCACCGAGAAGGTCACTGTACCACAGAGAAGGTCACTGTACCACCGAGAAGGTCACTGTACCACAGAGAAGGTCACTGTACCACCGAGAAGGTCACTGTACCACCGAGAAGGTCACTGTACCACAGAGAAGGTCACTGTACCACAGAGAAGGTCACTGTACCACCGAGAAGGTCACTGTACCACAGAGAAGGTCACTGTACCACCGAGAAGGTCACTGTACCACAGAGAAGGTCACTGTACCACCGAGAAGGTCACTGTACCACCGAGAAGGTCACTGTACCACCGAGAAGGTCACTGTACCACAGAGAAGGTCACTGTACCACAGAGAAGGTCACTGTACCACCGAGAAGGTCACTGTACCACCGAGAAGGTCACTGTACCACCGAGAAGGTCACTGTACCACCGAGAAGGTCACTGTACCACCGAGAAGGTCACTGTACCACCGAGAGGTCACTGTACCACCGAGAAGGTCACTGTACCACCGAGAGGTCACTGTACCACCGAGGTCACTGTACCACAGAGAAGGTCACTGTACCACCGAGAAGGTCACTGTACCACCGAGGTCACTGTACCACCGAGAAGGTCACTGTACCACAGAGAAGGTCACTGTACCACACGAGAAGGTCACTGTACCACCAGAGAAGGTCACTGTACCACCGAGAAGGTCACTGTACCACAGAGAAGGTCACTGTACCACCGAGAAGGTCACTGTACCACAGAGAAGGTCACTGTACCACCGAGAAGGTCACTGTACCACCGAGAAGGTCACTGTACCACCGAGAAGGTCACTGTACCACCGAGAAGGTCACTGTTCCACCGAGAAGGTCACTGTACCACAGAGAAGGTCACTGTACCACCGAGAATGTCACTGTACCACAGAGAATGTCACTGTACCACCGAGAAGATCACTGTACCACCGAGGTCACTGTACCACAGAGAAGGTCACTGTACCACAGAGAAGGTCACTGTACCACCGAGAAGGTCACTGTACCACAGAGAAGGTCACTGTACCACCGAGAATGTCACTGTACCACAGAGAAGGTCACTGTACCACCGAGAAGGTCACTGTACCACCTAGAAGGTCAATGTACCACAGAGAAGGTCACTGTACCACAGAGAAGGTCACTGTACCACCGAGAAGGTCACTGTACCACAGAGAAGGTCACTGTACCACCGAGAATGTCACTGTACCACAGAGAAGGTCACTGTACCACCGAGAAGGTCACTGTACAACCGAGAAGGTCACTGTACCACCGAGAAGGTCACTGTACCACGGAGAAGGTCACTGTACCACAGAGAAGGTCACTGTACCACAGAGAAGGTCACTGTACCACCGAGAAGGTCACTGTACCACCGAGAAGGTCACTGTACCACCGAGAAGGTCACTGTACCACCGAGAGGGTCACTGTACCACCGAGAAGGTCACTGTACCACCGAGGTCACTGTACCACCGAGGTCACTGTACCACCGAGGTCACTGTACCACAGAGAAGGTCACTGTACCACCGAGAAGGTCACTGTACCACCGAGGTCACTGTACCACCGAGAAGGTCACAGTACCACCGAGAAGGTCACTGTACCACCGAGAGGGTCACTGTACCACCGAGAAGGTCACTGTACCACCGAGAAGGTCACTGTACCACCGAGAAGGTCACTGTACCACCGAGAAGGTCACTGTACCACAGAGAAGGTCACTGTACCACCGAGAATGTCACTGTACCACAGAGAAGGTCACTGTACCACCGAGAAGGTCACTGTACCACCGAGAAGGTCACTGTACCACCGAGAAGGTCACTGTACCACAGAGAAGGTCACTGTACCACCGAGAAGGTCACTGTACCACAGAGAAGGTCACTGTACCACCGAGAAGGTCACTGTACCACAGAGAAGGTCACTGTACCACCGAGAAGGTCACTGTACCACCGAGAAGGTCACTGTACCACAGAGAAGGTCATTGTACCACCGAGAAGGTCACTGTACCGCAGAGAAGGTCACTGTACCACCGAGAAGGTCACTGTACCACAGAGAAGGTCACTGTACCACCGAGAAGGTCACTGTACCGCAGAGAAGGTCACTGTACCACCGAGAAGGTCACTGTACCACCGAGAAGGTCACTGTACCACCGAGAAGGTCACTGTACCACCGAGAAGGTCACTGTACCACAGAGAAGGTCACTGTACCACCGAGAAGGTCACTGTACCACCGAGAAGGTCACTGTACCACCGAGAAGGTCACTGTACCACCGAGAAGGTCACTGTACCACCGAGAAGGTCACTGTACCACCGAGAAGGTCACTGTACCACAGAGAAGGTCACTGTACCACCGAGAAGGTCACTGTACCACAGAGAAGGTCACTGTACCACCGAGAAGGTCACTGTACCACAGAGAAGGTCACTGTACCACAGAGAAGGTCACTGTACCACCGAGAGGGTCACTGTACCACCGAGAAGGTCACTAAACCACCGAGAAGGTCACTGTACCACCGAGAAGGTCACTGTACCACCGAGAAGGTCACTGTACCACAGAGAAGGTCATTGTACCACCGAGAAGGTCACTGTACCGCAGAGAAGGTCACTGTACCACCGAGAAGGTCACTGTACCACAGAGAAGGTCACTGTACCGCAGAGAAGGTCACTGTACCACCGAGAAGGTCACTGTACCACCGAGAAGGTCACTGTACCACCGAGGTCACTGTACCACCGAGAAGGTCACTGTTCCACCGAGAAGGTCACTGTACCACAGAGAAGGTCACTGTACCACCGAGAAGGTCACTGTACCACAGAGAAGGTCACTGTACCACCGAGAAGGTCACTGTACCACCGAGAAGGTCACTGTACCACAGAGAAGGTCACTGTACCACAGAGAAGGTCACTGTACCACCGAGAAGGTCACTGTACCACAGAGAAGGTCACTGTACCACCGAGAAGGTCACTGTACCACAGAGAAGGTCACTGTACCACCGAGAAGGTCACTGTACCACCGAGAAGGTCACTGTACCACCGAGAAGGTCACTGTACCACCGAGAAGGTCACTGTACCACCGAGAAGGTCACTGTACCACCGAGAAGGTCACTGTACCACCGAGAAGGTCACTGTACCACCGAGAAGGTCACTGTACCACCGAGAAGGTCACTGTACCACCTGTACCACAGAGAGAAGGTCACTGACCGAGAAGGTCACTGTACCACCGAGAAGGTCACTGTACCACCGAGAAGGTCACTGTACCACCGAGAAGGTCACTGTACCACCGAGAAGGTCACTGTACCACCGAGAAGGTCACTGTACCACCGAGAAGGTCACTGTACCACAGAGAAGGTCACTGTACCACCGAGAAGGTCACTGTACCACCGAGAAGGTCACTGTACCACCGAGAAGGTCACTGTACCACCGAGAAGGTCACTGTACCACCGAGAAGGTCACTGTACCACCGAGAAGGTCACTGTACCACCGAGAAGGTCACTGTACCACCGAGAAGGTCACTGTACCACCGAGAAGGTCACTGTACCACCGAGAAGGTCACTGTACCACCGAGAAGGTCACTGTACCACCGAGAAGGTCACTGTACCACCGAGAAGGTCACTGTACCACAGAGAAGGTCACTGTACCACCGAGAAGGTCACTGTACCACAGAGAAGGTCACTGTACCACCGAGAAGGTCACTGTACCACCGAGAAGGTCACTGTACCACAGAGAAGGTCACTGTACCACAGAGAAGGTCACTGTACCACCGAGAAGGTCACTGTACCACAGAGAAGGTCACTGTACCACCGAGAAGGTCACTGTACCACAGAGAAGGTCACTGTACCACCGAGAAGGTCACTGTACCACCGAGAAGGTCACTGTACCACAGAGAAGGTCACTGTACCACCGAGAAGGTCACTGTACCACCGAGAAGGTCACTGTACCACCGAGAAGGTCACTGTACCACCGAGAAGGTCACTGTACCACCGAGAAGGTCACTGTACCACAGAGAAGGTCACTGTACCACCGAGAAGGTCACTGTACCACAGAGAAGGTCACTGTACCACCGAGAAGGTCACTGTACCACAGAGAAGGTCACTGTACCACCGAGAAGGTCACTGTACCGCAGAGAAGGTCACTGTACCACCGAGAAGGTCACTGTACCACCGAGAAGGTCACTGTACCACCGAGAAGGTCACTGTACCACCGAGAAGGTCACTGTACCACCGAGAAGGTCACTGTACCACAGAGAAGGTCACTGTACCACCGAGAAGGTCACTGTACCACCGAGAAGGTCACTGTACCACAGAGAAGGTCACTGTACCACCGAGGTCACTGTACCACCGAGATGGTCACTGTACCACAGAGAAGGTCACTGTACCACAGAGAAGGTCACTGTACCACCGAGAAGGTCACTGTACCACAGAGAAGGTCACTGTACCACAGAGAAGGTCACTGTACCACCGAGAAGGTCACTGTACCACCGAGAAGGTCACTACCACCGAGAAGGTCACTGTACCACCGAGAAGGTCACTGTACCACCGAGAAGGTCACTGTACCACAGAGAAGGTCACTGTACCACCGAGAAGGTCACTGTACCACCGAGAAGGTCACTGTACCACCGAGAAGGTCACTGTACCACCGAGAGGGTCACTGTACCACCGAGAAGGTCACTGTACCACCGAGGTCACTGCACCACCGAGAAGGTCACTGTACCACCGAGGTCACTGTACCACCGAGGTCACTGTACCACAGAGGTCACTGTACCACCGAGAAGGTCACTGTACCACCGAGGTCACTGTACCACCGAGAAGGTCACTGTACCACCGAGAAGGTCACTGTACCACCGAGAGGGTCACTGTACCACCGAGAAGGTCACTGTACCACCGAGAAGGTCACTGTACCACCGAGAAGGTCACTGTACCACCGAGAAGGTCACTGTACCACCGAGAAGGTCACTGTACCACCGAGAAGGTCACTGTACCACCGAGAAGGTCACTGTACCACCGAGAAGGTCACTGTACCACCGAGAAGGTCACTGTACCACCAGAGAAGGTCACTGTACCACCGAGAAGGTCACTGTACCACCGAGAAGGTCACTGTACCACCGAGAAGGTCACTGTACCACAGAGAAGGTCACTGTACCACCGAGAAGGTCACTGTACCACCGAGAAGGTCACTGTACCACCGAGAAGGTCACTGTACCACCGAGAAGGTCACTGTACCACCGAGAAGGTCACTGTACCACCGAGAAGGTCACTGTACCACCGAGAAGGTCACTGTACCACAGAGAAGGTCACTGTACCACCGAGAAGGTCACTGTACCACCGAGAAGGTCACTGTACCACCGAGAAGGTCACTGTACCACCGAGAAGGTCACTGTACCACCGAGAAGGTCACTGTACCCACCGAGAAGGTCACTGTACCACCGAGAAGGTCACTGTACCACCGAGAAGGTCACTGTACCACCGAGAAGGTCACTGTACCACCGAGAAGGTCACTGTACCACCGAGAAGGTCACTGTACCACAGAGAAGGTCACTGTACCACCGAGAAGGTCACTGTACCACAGAGAAGGTCACTGAGAAGGTCACTGTACCACCGAGAAGGTCACTGTACCACCGAGAAGGTCACTGTACCACCGAGAAGGTCACTGTACCACCGAGAAGGTCACTGTACCACAGAGAAGGTCACTGTACCACCGAGAAGGTCACTGTACCACCGAGAAGGTCACTGTACCACCGAGAAGGTCACTGTACCACAGAGAAGGTCACTGTACCACCGAGAAGGTCACTGTACCACCGAGAAGGTCACTGTACCACCGAGAAGGTCACTGTACCACAGAGAAGGTCACTGTACCACCGAGAAGGTCACTGTACCACCGAGAAGGTCACTGTACCACCGAGAAGGTCACTGTACCACCGAGAAGGTCACTGTACCACCGAGAAGGTCACTGTACCACCGAGAAGGTCACTGTACCACCGAGAAGGTCACTGTACCACAGAGAAGGTCACTGTACCACCGAGAAGGTCACTGTACCACCGAGAAGGTCACTGTACCACCGAGAAGGTCACTGTACCACCGAGAAGGTCACTGTACCACCGAGAAGGTCACTGTACCACCGAGAAGGTCACTGTACCACAGAGAAGGTCACTGTACCACCGAGAAGGTCACTGTACCACCGAGAAGGTCACTGTACCACAGAGAAGGTCACTGTACCACAGAGAAGGTCACTGTACCACCGAGAAGGTCACTGTACCACCGAGAAGGTCACTGTACCACCGAGAAGGTCACTGTACCACCGAGAAGGTCACTGTACCACAGAGAAGGTCACTGTACCACCGAGAAGGTCACTGTACCACCGAGAAGGTCACTGTACCACCGAGAAGGTCACTGTACCACCGAGAAGGTCACTGTACCACCGAGAAGGTCACTGTACCACCGAGAAGGTCACTGTACCACCGAGAAGGTCACTGTACCACCGAGAAGGTCACTGTACCACAGAGAAGGTCACTGTACCACCGAGAAGGTCACTGTACCACCGAGAAGGTCACTGTACCACCGAGAAGGTCACTGTACCACCGAGAAGGTCACTGTACCACCGAGAAGGTCACTGTACCACAGAGAAGGTCACTGTACCACCGAGAAGGTCACTGTACCGAGAAGGTCACTGTACCACCGAGAAGGTCACTGTACCACCGAGAAGGTCACTGTACCACCGAGAAGGTCACTGTACCACCGAGAAGGTCACTGTACCACCGAGAAGGTCACTGTACCACCGAGAAGGTCACTGTACCACCGAGAAGGTCACTGTAACCGAGAAGGTCACTGTACCACCGAGAAGGTCACTGTACCACCGAGAAGGTCACTGTACCACCGAGAAGGTCACTGTACCACCGAGAAGGTCACTGTACCACAGAGAAGGTCACTGTACCACCGAGAAGGTCACTGTACCACCGAGAAGGTCACTGTACCACCGAGAAGGTCACTGTACCACCGAGAAGGTCACTGTACCACCGAGAAGGTCACTGTACCACCGAGAAGGTCACTGTACCACCGAGAAGGTCACTGTACCACCGAGAAGGTCACTGTACCACCGAGAAGGTCACTGTACCACCGAGAAGGTCACTGTACCACCGAGAAGGTCACTGTACCACCGAGAAGGTCACTGTACCACCGAGAAGGTCACTGTACCACCGAGAAGGTCACTGTACCACCACGAGAAGGTCACTGTACCACCGAGAAGGTCACTGTACCACCGAGAAGGTCACTGTACCACCGAGAAGGTCACTGTACCACCGAGAAGGTCACTGTACCACCGAGAAGGTCACTGTACCACCGAGAAGGTCACTGTACCACCGAGAGGTCACTGTACCACCGAGGTCACTGTACCACCGAGAAGGTCACTGTACCACCGAGAAGGTCACTGTACCACCGAGAAGGTCACTGTACCACCGAGAAGGTCACTGTACCACCGAGAAGGTCACTGTACCACCGAGAAGGTCACTGAGGTCACGAGGTCACTGTACCACCGAGAAGGTCACTGTACCACCGAGAAGGTCACTGTACCACCGAGAAGGTCACTGTACCACCGAGAAGGTCACTGTACCACCGAGAAGGTCACTGTACCACCGAGAAGGTCACTGTACCACCGAGAAGGTCACTGTACCACCGAGAAGGTCACTGTACCACCGAGAAGGTCACTGTACCACCGAGAAGGTCACTGTACCACCGAGAAGGTCACTGTACCACCGAGAAGGTCACTGTACCACCGAGAAGGTCACTGTACCACAGAGAAGGTCACTGTACCACCGAGAAGGTCACTGTACCACAGAGAAGGTCACTGTACCACCGAGAAGGTCACTGTACCACAGAGAAGGTCACTGTACCACCGAGAAGGTCACTGTACCACCGAGAAGGTCACTGTACCACCGAGAAGGTCACTGTACCACCGAGAAGGTCACTGTACCACCGAGAAGGTCACTGTACCACCGAGAAGGTCACTGTACCACCGAGAAGGTCACTGTACCACCGAGAAGGTCACTGTACCACCGAGAAGGTCACTGTACCACCGAGAAGGTCACTGTACCACCGAGAAGGTCACTGTACCACCGAGAAGGTCACTGTACCACCGAGAAGGTCACTGTACCACCGAGAAGGTCACTGTACCACCGAGGTCACTGTACCACCGAGGTCACTGTACCACCGAGAAGGTCACTGTACCACCGAGAAGGTCACTGTACCACCGAGAAGGTCACTGTACCACCGAGAAGGTCACTGTACCACCGAGAAGGTCACTGTACCACCGAGAGGGTCACTGTACCACCGAGAGGGTCACTGTACCACCGAGAAGGTCACTGTACCACCGAGAAGGTCACTGTACCACCGAGAAGGTCACTGTACCACCGAGAGGGTCACTGTACCACCGAGAAGGTCACTGTACCACCGAGAAGGTCACTGTACCACAGAGAAGGTCACTGTACCACCGAGAATGTCACTGTACCACAGAGAACGTCACTGTACCACCGAGAAGGTCACTGTACCACCGAGAAGGTCACTGTACCACAGAGAAGGTCACTGTACCACAGAGAAGGTCACTGTACCACCGAGAGGGTCACTGTACCACCGAGAAGGTCACTGTACCACCGAGAAGGTCACTGTACCACCGAGAAGGTCACTGTACCACCGAGAAGGTCACTGTACCACAGAGAAGGTCACTGTACCACCGAGAAGGTCACTGTACCGCAGAGAAGGTCACTGTACCACCGAGAAGGTCACTGTACCACAGAGAAGGTCACTGTACCACCGAGAAGGTCACTGTACCGCAGAGAAGGTCACTGTACCGCAGAGAAGGTCACTGTACCACCGAGAAGGTCACTGTACCACCGAGAAGGTCACTGTACCACCGAGAAGGTCACTGTTCCACCGAGAAGGTCACTGTACCACAGAGAAGGTCACTGTACCACCGAGAATGTCACTGTACCACAGAGAAGGTCACTGTACCACCGAGAAGGTCACTGTACCACCGAGAAGGTCACTGTACCACCGAGAAGGTCACTGTACCACAGAGAAGGTCACTGTACCACAGAGAAGGTCACTGTACCACCGAGAAGGTCACTGTACCACAGAGAAGGTCACTGTACCACCGAGAATGTCACTGTACCACAGAGAAGGTCACTGTACCACCGAGAAGGTCACTGTACCACCGAGAAGGTCACTGTACCACAGAGAAGGTCACTGTACCACAGAGTAGGTCACTGTACCACCGAGAAGGTCACTGTACCACCGAGAATGTCACTGTACCACAGAGAAGGTCACTGTACCACCGAGAAGGTCACTGTACCACCGAGAAGGTCACTGTACCACCGAGAAGGTCACTGTACCACCGAGAAGGTCACTGTACCACAGAGAAGGTCACTGTACCACAGAGAAGGTCACTGTACCACCGAGAAGGTCACTGTACCACCGAGAAGGTCACTGTACCACCGAGAAGGTCACTGTACCACCGAGAAGGTCACTGTACCACAGAGAAGGTCACTGTACCACCGAGGTCACTGTACCGCAGAGAAGGTCACTGTACCACCGAGAAGGTCACTGTACCACAGAGAAGGTCACTGTACCACCGAGAAGGTCACTGTACCGCAGAGAAGGTCACTGTACCACCGAGAAGGTCACTGTACCACCGAGAAGGTCACTGTACCACCGAGAAGGTCACTGTACCACCGAGAAGGTCACTGTTCCACCGAGAAGGTCACTGTACCACAGAGAAGGTCACTGTACCACCGAGAATGTCACTGTACCACAGAGAAGGTCACTGTACCACCGAGAAGGTCACTGTACCACCGAGAAGGTCACTGTACCACAGAGAAGGTCACTGTACCACAGAGAAGGTCACTGTACCACCGAGAAGGTCACTGTACCACAGAGAAGGTCACTGTACCACCGAGAATGTCACTGTACCACAGAGAAGGTCACTGTACCACCGAGAAGGTCACTGTACCACCGAGAAGGTCACTGTACCACAGAGAAGGTCACTGTACCACAGAGTAGGTCACTGTACCACCGAGAAGGTCACTGTAAGACCGAGAATGTCACTGTACCACAGAGAAGGTCACTGTACCACCGAGAAGGTCACTGTACCACCGAGAAGGTCACTGTACCACCGAGAAGGTCACTGTACCACCGAGAAGGTCACTGTACCACAGAGAAGGTCACTGTACCACAGAGAAGGTCACTGTACCACCGAGAAGGTCACTGTACCACCGAGAAGGTCACTGTACCACCGAGAAGGTCACTGTACCACAGAGAAGGTCACTGTACCACCGAGAATGTCACTGTACCACAGAGAAGGTCACTGTACCACCGAGAAGGTCACTGTACCACCGAGAAGGTCACTGTACCACAGAGAAGGTCACTGTACCACAGAGAAGGTCACTGTACCACCGAGAAGGTCACTGTACCACAGAGAAGGTCACTGTATCACAGAGAAGGTCACTGTACCACCGAGAAGGTCACTGTACCACCGAGAAGGTCACTGTACCACAGAGAAGGTCACTGTACCACCGAGAAGGTCACTGTACCACCGAGAAGGTCACTGTACCACCGAGAAGGTCACTGTACCACCGAGAGGGTCACTGTACCACCGAGAAGGTCACTGTACCACCGAGAAGGTCACTGTACTACAGAGAAGGTCACTGTACCACCGAGAATGTCACTGTACCACAGAGAAGGTCACTGTACCACCGAGAAGGTCACTGTACCACCGAGAAGGTCACTGTACCACAGAGAAGGTCACTGTACCATAGAGAAGGTCACTGTACCACCGAAAGGGTCACTGTACCACCGAGAAGGTCACTGTACCACCGAGAAGGTCACTGTACCACCGAGAAGGTCACTGTTCCACCGAGAAGGTCACTGTACCACAGAGAAGGTCACTGTACCACCGAGAATGTCACTGTACCACAGAGAAGGTCACTGTACCACCGAGAAGGTCACTGTACCACCGAGAAGGTCACTGTACCACAGAGAAGGTCACTGTACCACAGAGAAGGTCACTGTACCACCGAGAAGGTCACTGTACCACAGAGAAGGTCACTGTACCACCGAGAATGTCACTGTACCACAGAGAAGGTCACTGTACCACCGAGAAGGTCACTGTACCACCGAGAAGGTCACTGTACCACCGAGAAGGTCACTGTACCACAGAGAAGGTCACTGTACCACAGAGAAGGTCACTGTACCACCGAGAAGGTCACTGTACCACCGAGAAGGTCACTGTACCACCGAGAGGGTCACTGTACCACCGAGAAGGTCACTGTACCACCGAGGTCACTGTACCACGGAGAAGGTCACTGTACCACCGAGGTCACTGTACCACCGAGGTCACTGTACCACAGAGAAGGTCACTGTACCACCGAGAAGGTCACTGTACCACCGAGGTCACTGTACCACCGAGAAGGTCACTGTACCACCGAGAAGGTCACTGTACCACCGAGATGGTCACTGTACCACCGAGAGGGTCACTGTACCACCGAGGTCACTGTACCACCGAGAAGGTCACTGTACCACCGAGAAGGTCACTGTACCACCGAGAGGGTCACTGTACCACCGAGAAGGTCACTGTACCACCGAGAAGGTCACTGTACCACAGAGAAGGTCACTGTACCACCGAGAATGTCACTGTACCACAGAGAAGGTCACTGTACCACCGAGAAGGTCACTGTACCACCGAGAAGGTCACTGTACCACAGAGAAGGTCACTGTACCACAGAGAAGGTCACTGTACCACCGAGAAGGTCACTGTACTACAGAGAAGGTCACTGTACCACCGAGAAGGTCACTGTACCGCAGAGAAGGTCACTGTACCACCGAGAAGGTCACTGTACCACAGAGAAGGTCACTGTACCACCGAGAAGGTCACTGTACCGCAGAGAAGGTCACTGTACCACCGAGAAGGTCACTGTACCACCGAGAAGGTCACTGTACCACCGAGAAGGTCACTGTACCACCGAGAAGGTCACTGTTCCACCGAGGTCACTGTACCACAGAGAAGGTCACTGTACCACCGAGAATGTCACTGTACCACAGAGAAGGTCACTGTACCACCGAGAAGGTCACTGTACCACCGAGGTCACTGTACCACAGAGAAGGTCACTACCACAGAGAAGGTCACTGTACCACCGAGAAGGTCACTGTACCACAGAGAAGGTCACTGTACCACCGAGAATGTCACTGTACCACAGAGAAGGTCACTGTACCACCGAGAAGGTCACTGTACCACCGAGAAGGTCACTGTACCACAGAGAAGGTCACTGTACCACAGAGAAGGTCACTGTACCACCGAGAAGGTCACTGTACCACAGAGAAGGTCACTGTACCACAGAGAAAGTCACTGTACCACCGAGAAGGTCACTGTACCACCGAGAAGGTCACTGTACCACAGAGAAGGTCACTGTACCACCGAGAAGGTCACTGTACCACCGAGAAGGTCACTGTACCACCGAGAAGGTCACTGTACCACCGAGAAGGTCACTGTACCACAGAGAAGGTCACTGTACCACAGAGAAGGTCACTGTACCACCGAGAAGGTCACTGTACCACAGAGAAGGTCACTGTACCACAGAGAAAGTCACTGTACCACCGAGAAGGTCACTGTACCACCGAGAAGGTCACTGTACCACAGAGAAGGTCACTGTACCACCGAGAAGGTCACTGTACCACCGAGAAGGTCACTGTACCACCGAGAAGGTCACTGAGCCTGACAGCTGGGTGGACAGCGCTTCGGATTCGTAGTCCCCAGGTTCTGGGTTCGATCCCCGGTGGAGGCGGAGACAAATGGGCAAAATGTTCCTTTCACCCTGATGCCCCTGTCACCAAGCAGTAAATAGGTACCTGGGAGCTAGACAGCTACTACGGGCTGTTTCCTGGGGAGTATGTAACAAAAAGGAGGCCTGGTCGAGGACCGGGCCGCGGGGGCGCTAAGTCCCGCAATCATCTCAAGATAACTAACCTCAAGATAACCACCGTCAATGGTTAATGGAAGTGGAAGAGTGGAAGAACCGTAAGACAATACACGGACCCGTACGGGAGGTCAAGAAGTGGAATACACTGAGGGGGGAAGTTGTGGAAGCCACCTCCATCCGCAACTTTGAGAAAAGGTTCGACAAAGACTGTGATTATTGGAAAGATGAAGCTTTAACGCCATGAGTACAACAAGCGCCTTGTGCGAACGCTCTGGCCTGGGTTCGTATCCTGGCCGGGGAGGATTGACCGGGCGCCAATCTTTAACTGTTGCCTCTGTTCACCCGACAGTAAAATAGATACCTGGTTGTTAAAGAATTTGGCGGGTCGTATTCCAGGGTAAATTAGGATTAAGGACCTGGGGTCAGATTCACGAAGCAGTTACGCAAGTACTTACGAACGTGTACATCTTTCCTCAATCTTTGACGCCTTTGGTTACATTTATTAAACAGTTTACAAGCATGAAAACTTCCCAATCAACTGTTGTTATTGTTATAAACAGCCTCCTGGTGCTTCGGAGCTCATTAACTGTTTAATAAATGTAAACAAAGCCGCCAAAGATTGAGGAAAGATGTACAGGTTCGTAAGTGCTTGCGTAACTGCTTCGTGAATCTAGCCCCTGCCCGATACGCTACGCATACTAGTGGCTGTACAAGAATGTAACAACTCTTGTATATATATAAATAAACAAATAAATAAATAAATAAATAAATAAATAAATAAATAAATAAAGAAGGGTAGTAGGTGGGGCAATAAAGAGCTAGACCTCACTTGCCCGTAGTCAGGTACAGGTAGCTACAGGTAACGTACCCACTAACAAGGCACTTCAGCCTCAGCAAGTCGCAACAGCTCAAAGTGAAAGGTTACAACAATAATAATAAAAAGCTCCATGAAAGTATCCAGGAGGACAAACACATTAGTTAAATTACCAAGACATCCAGGAAGGTCACAGGGAAGCCTTTACATGACACATAACTTAAGCTGCCTGAGAGAGAGACAGCTCACAACACCTGAGCCTGACAGTTTAAGATGTAACATATAAATGATCATGTTATCCTGAGATAATTTCGGGATTTAGTGTCCCCGCGGCCCGGTCCTTGACCAGGCCTCCTTTTTGTTACACACCCCCAGGAAGCAGCCCGTCCTCCATAGACCCAAAAGTAATTCCATCCACCCGCCAAACCCGCTGTTTATGAATGAAAAACGGTTTACACACGACTCACAACTGATGACGTTCGAACACTTCCGGAACAAGTGCTTCACTGACGAGTTTTGTTCGAACCACAACGCTGTAAATGCTTCACCCACGTACTACAAATACAAATAATCGCCAACAGATCCTGACCACCTAACCTATCCTATGCCTATATATACACAATATGCCAATATATTATATTAATTTATACTTGAGAAAATTCCCGTTTTGAATGAACAGCATGTTAAAATTTATGAATGCGTCTGTGGGGTCGACCGCTGGATGTAATGGACTTGAGTCGAGGACGGGTTGATATTTTGATGGAGAACGGATAAGTAACAATTTGGCTAAAAGAAAGAAAGAAAGCTGCATAAAAGTATTAAAGTAAACATTTGTTTTCTGAAAGAGCCTCCTGGCCGCTGGGAGGTCGCGTGTCGCTGATATCACGCCGCTCTGGAAACTAGTACCGATAGTCGGAGGTTTATTTTGGAGTACGTGCACAGTGTATGTAGATCTTTTGTAAAGGAAAAATGGACTCATTGATATACGCTATAAATAGAGAATGGTTCAATAGGAATATATAGAGAATGATCAGAAATGATAAGAGATGTGGTATCAAGAGACGGATGACGTGGCAAACCAGTCAGTCGCCGACGAGACGTGACGGTGAGTGGTGTGTTTACTGACAGCCGGGGTTGTAGAGGGTTACATTTTTGCCAGATTATCAGATAACCCACAATTTTTGTACTTATGCAGGAGATCCTAGAGTAGCCTGAGGTACTGGCTAGTGGGATACATAGGGAGAGAGACTCCAGGTTTCTTAATATATTTATTTGTCTGGTTAAGATTATGATAGCTGTGGCAGCTCTGTAAACTCAAGTGTCAGACCAAAGGATTTAGGTTTACCATATTGCTTGTGTTCTTTGAGCTAGGTAAACCATATTGAGTAGTGACTATCACTATACAGATGTGAGAAGGTCATGAGGAGTTTTCTACTGAACATATTTACCTATTAGATGTATTTTAGGTGTGTAAATAAACATTTATATTCTGTCCCTCTACTCAGATATGTCTGTACTCGTGTTGGACTATACCCTTGGCTTAAGTACAAGGCTGACGTCAAGCCCTAGACAAGTCTATTAAGTGTAAGTGTATGAGCAGAGTAACAGCCTAGGGACACGGCCAAGCCTACAACACGAATATGAACAAAAAACACAGAATTGGTCTAGTTACAAAAGAAGTTAAGAGATATTCATCAATGCTTACCAGTATCATAGGCTGAGCCAGAGCTTCCATTTATGAGAATATATTTAAAACAGCAAAAGGAAATATGAAAAGTGTATGGAAAGCCATCTCTAACATCCTAGGATCAAAACACTCACATAACAAGCAGATAAAACTCTCCAAAGATGGTTACACACTTGCAACAGACTTAGATATTGCAATTGAATTCAATAGCTTCTTCCTCATCAATTGGTGCTGACCTCGCCCGACCCAGACACGTTTTACTACATATCTCACCGGCAGTTGTCCTCTCTACTCCTGTTACCTGCCAGCCAGACACACATTATATTCATAATTCAATCACTTTAAACCAAGGCTGGGAACATTAGTGAACTACCATCTATGGTATACTAGAGTGCTGCCCCTGCTCTTGCACTACCCACAGCTCTGCTGTTCAACAGTAACGCCAGTTCATAAAGGAGGCGAGACTGCTGACATAAACAACTACAGACCAATATTAAATCTACCTATACTTTCAAAAATATGTGAAACAAATAATTACAAGCAGCTCTATTCCTACTTTGTAAAACTCAACATATTAAGTCCCTGCCAGTTTGGCTTCCGCTCCCAAAACTGTACCAATGATGCAATTATGAGGTGCTTGATATAATCTACTCAGCCCTTGACAACAATTTGTTCCCACTTGGCCTCTTTTGACCTGAGAAAGACCTTTGACACTGTAAACCATAACTACCTCTTACTTTAACTTCACCACTATGGTATCCCAGGCCTTGCTCTGAACTGTATTGGTTCCTATCTCAGTGACAGACACTATTATGTAGCCATCAATAACATAACCTCCCCCACACTACCATTACCAGCAGGGGTGCCACAGGGCAGCATCTTGGGACCTCTCCTATTTCTTATATACATCAATGATTTGCCAAATGTTTCTAACATTCTTAAACTATACTATTTGCAGACGATACTATCTTTGTCACCTAGTGTAATCACCTCTGTCAACTTATGCTGTAGTTATTTGTTGATATAAAACCTTGCTACAGTGTACCTTTGCACCTTACCTGATATGTTAGATTGGGGACCTGCCCGAAACGCTATGCGTGTTAATGGCTTCGCGAGAATGTAAAAATATCAGTCTTATGTGATCTCACCAACCCATTGTACCTTCTTGTGAATATATTATTATTATTATTATTATTATTATAGAATGTTAAGAGCAGCGACACACTGTAAAACATCCGCAACAACATTTACAAGACTCTTTTACTCATTTACAACACACAAACGGTTAAGGGAACGTAACATATACCATTTTTCATTCATGTTACATTCTTAAAACAGTGACAGCAGGAGACTGACAAGCAAATCTCCCGGCGAGAATGGATATATACCGTCATTAAGATATATATAAATATATATATATACAAAATGGTAATTATTATCCCCCATGAGATGTCTCGTAAGTCACCCACATCACCTCTCCAAAGACATCTTAATTACCTTCAAGATGTAAACAAATTGGGTTTTATTGTGTGTGAGACAGACATCCCGTGACCTCGTTAGTGGCCCTGTGACCTCGTTAGTGGCCCTGTGACCTCGTTAGTGGCCCTGTGACCTCGTTAGTGGTCCTGTGACCTAGTTAGTGGCCCTGTGACCTTCCACCAGTGGTGGCCGAGGTGGCACCCCTCCCACCAGTGGTGGCCGGGGTGGCAACCCTCCCACCAGTGGTGGCACCCCTCCCACCAGTGGTGGCCGGGGTGGCACCCCTCCCACCAGTGGTGGCCGGGGTGGCACCCCTCCCACCAGTGGTGGCCGGGGTGGCAACCCTCCCACCAGTGGTGGCCGGGTTCCCTTGACGGCCAGTTTGGTAGTTTACGTTCTCGCCTGATACCTCAACAACCTTAATGACGTTATAACCACCATCACAATGACGGCTAAACAGCTAAACATCCAGTGCCACCATTACTACTACCACTCTCGTTCAATATCACTAACTAAACAACTAGTAGGACAATTACCACCACTCCCTCAACCACCACTACTTTACCCACTACAACCCTCCCACTACCATAACTACCACCACTAATACTGTCACTGCTAACTACTTGTACTACTAAACAAGAGACGAACTGCAAAAGACCGGTCAACCCTGAGGGCGTCCTGGAAAAGGAAGGATTAGAAACATCGTTTCCAGAGCGTCCAGCACGAGGCAAGGAGAAGGGCGTCGGTGTTGAGGCGGGTATGGAGGAGGAAGGAAGGGTTTAGTAGGTAGCGAAGGGTCCTGGAAGAGGAAGAATGGGCTTTGCAGCTTCCAGAGGGTGCTGAAAGAGAAAGGAAGGAGGACTAAGCCGTTTCCAGAGGGACTTCGAAGAATTAGGAAGAAAACCTTTGCAGATTCCAGAGAGTCCTGGAAGTAAAATGAAAAAGTATTTAGCGGCTTCCAAAGGGTCTCGGAAGAAGAAAGAAGCCTTTAGCGGTTTCCAGAAGGTTCTGGAAGAAGATGGAAAAAGGACTTAGAATTTTCCAGAGATTCCTGGAAGAGGAAGAAGCCCTTACGACAGTTTGCTGAACGTGCTAGAGGAGGGAGGGAGTATTTACCTATTCTGAGCTCGTTGTCTCTGGCGTTGTCCACAGCGTAGGATATGAGGGTTGACTCCTCCCTGAAGCGGTACATGTAGATCCTGTAGCAGACGGTGAAGGGGAAGTTGATGGGTGGTAGAGGCGTCAGGAGACGGGCATAGGTCTTGGCTGACGGCTGTCCCGTCTCCTGCATCACCAGCACCCTGCTGGAGGACGGACCTGCAACAGGAAGAACGAGTACTTAGCCGTTGTTGAAGGCCCCTGATAGGAAAAAAGATTTAGTTGTTTCCAGATGGTCTGGAAAACCAGACTTCCTTTCTCTTCCTGGAAGAGGAAGGGGGAACGACTTCGCGGATCACAGACGGCTGTTCAGGTTATTCAGATCATTTGTATTCGTTAAAGCATTTTAATATTTAATTTTAATCATTATTCAAGATCTGTATTCAAGAATTTGTCATGGAAAGATGCTTACAGTGAGTATACATAACGCATGACTTACAGTAAGTATACATACCACAGGACTTACAGTGAGTATACATACCACAGGCCTTACAGTGAGTATACATACCACAGGACTTACAGTAAGTATACATACCACAGGACTTACAGTGAGTATACATACCACAGGCCTTACAGTGAGTATACATACCACAGGACTTACAGTAAGTATACATACCACAGGACTTACAGTGAGTATACATACCACAGGCCTTACAGTGAGTATACATACCACAGGACTTACAGTGAGTATACATACCACAGGACTTACAGTGAGTATACATACCACAGGACTTCACAATAGACTATAGTCATGTGTGAGGGCAATAGAGTTTGTGTGATGTTCTTCCTGGCTCGTGTTCTCCAGACCATCATGGGACATTTTAAGACATTAAGGATGAAAGATGTAGTGACACCGGAGCTCTGATACTGTGAGAGAGAGGTAGAGAATGTGTGTACTCACCTAGTTGTGCCTGCAGGATCGAGCATTGACTCTTGGATCCCGCCTTTCCAGCCATCGGTTGTTTACAGCAATGACTCCTGTCCCATTTCCCTATCATACCTAATTTTAAAATTGTGAATAGTATTTGCTTCCACAACCTGTTCCTGAAGTGCATTCCATTTTCCCACTACTCTCACGCTAAAAGAAAACTTCCTAACATCTCTGTGACTCATCTGAGTTTCCAGCTTCCACCCATGTCTCCTGGTTCTGTTAGCATTCCGTGTGAACATTTCGTCTATGTCCACTCTGTCAATCCCCCTGGGTATTTTATAGGTTCCTATCATATCACCCCTCTCCCTTCTTTTTTTTTCTAGTGTCGTAAGGCTCAGCTCCTTCAGGCGCCCTTTAGATCCCATCCCTCGTAACTCTGGGACGAGTCTTGTTGCAAACCTCTGAACCTTTTCCAGTTTCCTTATGTGTTTCTTCAGGTGGGGACTCCATGATGAGGCAGCATACTTTAAGCCTGGCCTTACGTAGGCAGTGTAAAGTGCCCTAAATGCCTCCTTACTTAGGTTTCTGAATGATGTTCTAACTTTTGCCAGTGTGTGAATGTGTGTGTGTGTGTGTGTGTGTGTGTGTGTGTGTGTGTGTGTGTGTGTGTGTGTGTGTGTGTGTGTGTGTGTGTGTATGACCTACCTGGCCTCTGAGCCGTCACCACCGTCACCGTCACCACCATCACCATCACCATCATCACACCGACCATTACTGCCGCGCCACACAACCTGGTAAACCAGAAATACAACACATCAAACACCACCAAGCTACACATAGTCTCACCACATCACACACAAGTTAAACAGCCAACTTTGCCGCTTGTTAAGAACAATTTTTTCAAATAATTCCAGCGTATTGTCGACACAATCGACTTGATAATGATCCAGGACGGACCCAACCGTCGTCGTCTCTTCACTTTCTAGTGTGTGGTCTGGTCAACAATTCTATCATAATCTGTAATTTCCAGTTTAACCTGACCTGATCTGACCTAACTTGACCTGACCTGACCAATCCTAATCTAACCTGACTTGACCTACCCTAATCTATCCTGCCCTAACTTAACCTTACCAAACCTATCCTAACTTGACCTAACATAAATAACCTAACCTAGCCTAACCAAACCTGGCCTATCGTAACTAAAACTAACCTAATCAAACCTAACCTAACCTAACCTAACCTAACCTAATCTAACCTAACCTAACCTAACCTAACCTAACCTAACCTTCCACAGCCTAGCAGAACCTAACCTAAAGTTTAGTACTTTACCCTAATTGTACCTTATCTAACCTAAACTTGGATAGATGAAGTTCGTGTTTGAACAAGGAAACTGTTGTTGCCTTTCGAAGCTTGTGAGGCAGTTTGCTTCGGATATAACAACACCTGAAATGGCCCAACCGTTTAGACTGTGGGGATAGAACGAGTGGGAGGGGACAGGTTTAATAAAGATAGGAGATGGAATATAAGGAGAGGATAGCAGCCAGGATATGAGGACTGGATAGGAGGTGGGATATGAGGATGGAGGGAAGGAACAGTGCCTAACCACCTAAACCATGGGGATTGAACGCTGACCCTGCAAGAAGCAAAGCCGTCAATGAACCGGCCTGTACAAATCTGTGGTCCTGTCTGTATGGAATTATATTTTTGAAATTTTCTTATGAGCTATCTTCGCTTTTCTTAAGTAAAGTTAGGATATAATAACTTAGATTAGGCTAGAATATAATAAGTTAGATTAGGCTAGAATATAAAAAGTTAGGTTACATTAGGATATAATAAGTAAGGTTAGGTTAGGATAATAAGTTATGTTAAATTAGGACATATTAAGTTAGGCTACGTTAGTTTATACTAAGTTAGGTTAAGTTAGGATATAATAGTTTAGGTTAGGTTAGAATATAATAAGTTTGGTTAGATTTAGTTAGCACATAATAAGTTGTGTTAGGCTTGGAAATAAAACAGTTAGGTTAGGTTAGGATATAATAAGTTAGGGTTAAGCTGTGACAGAATATATTAAGTTACATTAGATTAGGCTAGGTTAAATTAGGTTAATTAGATAATGTTAGGTTAGATTAAATTAGACTGGATTAGGCTAGGTTTGGTTAGATTAGCTAAGATTAAAAAAGGATAGGTTAGGGCAGAAGGGGTTAGGAGAGGATAGGTTAGGGCAGAAAGGTTAACGCTAGGATACGTAAGGTCCACAGTCAACTTGCTTCTCAGTGAGTGAGGCAAGTTAATGCTATCCAACATCCTAACTACAGATCGTCCTACAGTACTATAGCAGAGTAGTCTACGTCCTTGACTCACAACTACTGAACGTCCAACAGTACTATAGCAGAGTAGTCTACGTCCTTGACTCACAGCAAAGGGACCCTTGTTTAATCCCCGGGAAGACAGAAACGGGTGGTTTTATTTCCCTTCACCTGATACATCTCTTCTCTTTGCAATAAAATTCTTACCTTTAATTAGACAACTGATGTGGGTTGCATTCTGGGGAAGCTCACTAATTGGCCTAGGCAGTGGGACCTTACACCTGATGCCTCTGTTCACCTAGCTGTAAAAAAAAAAGTAATCGTATTAATCCCCACAAAGGCACAAGCAGTCGTATTAATCCCACAAAGATGCAAGTAATTGTAATAATCACCATAAATGCAAGTAATCGAATTAATCCCCAAAAGACGTGAGTAATAATTTTAAACCTAAAAAGATGCAAGTAATCATATTAATCCCCAAAAGATGTAAGTAAACATCAAACATATTAATTCCCAAAAGAAGTGAGTAATTGTATTAATCACAAAAAGATGTGAGTAATCATTTTTATTCCCAAAAAGACTTGAGTAATCGCATAAATCCCAAAAATATGCGAGTAATAGTATTAATCCCAATGAGATGCATGTAATCGTATTAATCCTAAAAAGATGCGTATAATAATATTAATCCCCAAAAGTAATCGTATTAATCACAAAAAAAACTCGAGTAACCGCATTAATCTAAAAAATATACGAGTTATCATATTAATCCCAAAGAAATGCATGTAATCGTATTAATCCCAAAGAGATGCGTGTATTAATATTAATCAACAAAAAATAAGCGAGTAATGATATTAATCCCACAGAGACGCGAGTAATCTTATTAATCCCACAGAGACACGCGAGTAATCTTATTAATCCCACAGAGACACGCGAGTAGTCGTCTTGAGGAGGATATAATCCAGTGTGTGTGTGTGTGTGTGTGTGTGTGTGTGTGTGTG